>JAUNZO010005117.1:0-53197 GCA_031894775.1 Chloris gayana | reverse complement strand
CACTACCGAAAATCGCGTAGTTGCCGTGTGCTTGCGGCACACGGCGAAGAGCCTCTAGCACACGGCGAAGACCTTTGCCGTAGGTGGCCCACGGCGAAAGCCCGACGGCGATGGTGCCTGACGGCAAAGCCCTCTTCGCCGTGTGCCAGAGCTCGAGCACACGGCGAAGTGTTTGCCGTGTGCTATGCGGAGCACACGGCGAACATAACAGAGCCGTCAAATTTTTTGCCGTGTGCCAACGAGTCAGCACACGGCAAAATAATTTGCTTTGCCGTGTGCTGCCAGTGTGGCACACGGCAAAAGATTTGACCTTTGCCGTGTGCTGCCAGTGTGGCACACGGCAAAAAATTTGCTTTGCCGTGTGCCCTAGGAGCAGCACACGGCAAACATATGGAAGAGAGAATCCACGGTGGCCAAAAAATAGAAAAACGCTGCCATCCAAATTTATCGAGATCAGAGCTAGATACTGTATAAATGATTATATATTGTGAATTTATCACGCATGAGCGAAAAACAACGTACATAATTACCCGCTCAACAATGTACACAATTGTCTATGTTACTCTCAACAAGTACCCGGCCGCTCTAATTCTAGGATCAAGAGCACGTCTCCGCATGCTTAATTAGTTTTCCTCTTCATCTTCTTCTTGTCCCAGGAGGAGGGACAGGAAAGCGACCAGGTCGGCCGCCGCCATGAGGAACAGGCCTGCCACGCCGACCACTGCGAGCACGACGACGTCCCTGGGGTGAGCGGCGATTGTGATGCCGACGAACCAGCCGTACATGCAGTGTGCGGCGATGCCGGCCGCGACCGCGAGGAAGCCCGGGGCGCACCTGCTCCGGCGGTGGCGGCGCGCCAGCAGCAGCGTCAGCGCCAGCGCGGCGGCGGCTGCCTGGAGCAAGCTGCAGCACAGCATCCCGCGAAAGAAGGCTCGTGTTGCCTGGACGCGGTTCAATTCGCGCCTCCATCAGTGGATATATATGCAGAAATTTAAGGGTACGGTGCTCTTGCAGAAATTGAAGTAGTACTGGCTAAGCTAGCACTAGCAGTTACCCGGTCGAGGCAGGAGGAGTCGTGCCAGTAGGCCACCAACGGCACCAAGTGAATGGCGGCGCTGCAGCAGGCGGTGACAAGCAACCACAGATTGACCATCAGAGAAGGAAGCCGCGGGGGCGCGGGGCTCGGGCCGCGTGGCGCGGCGTCGGGCGCGGCGCGGGATGCGGGGCTCGGGCCGCGGGCGCGGCATCGGGCGCGGCGCGGTGCGCGGCGTCGGGCAGGCCGCGGCGTCGGGCGGGCCGCGGGCCGCAGCGTCGGGCGCGGCGCAGGGCGGACGCCGGGTGCGGCGTGGCGCAGGGCGGGTCGGGCGGCGCGGCGCAGGGCTGGGGCGGCGTGGCACGGCACGAGGCGGGGCGCGGCGCAGGACGGCGCGGGCGGGGCATGGCGGGCGCGGCGCGGGGCTGGCAGAGACAGTGTGAGAGAGAGAGAGTGGAAATGGTGTTAAGTGCCGACAAGTTCGCCGTGTGCCCGGATCTGCAGCACACGGCAACTACACCTTTCGCCGTGTGCCCGGATCTATGGCACACGGCAACTACACCTTTTCGCCGTGTGCCCAGATCTCCGGCACACGGCAAACATGTGCTTCGCCGTGTGCCCTTGCCCGCAGCACACGGCAAACATGTTCTTCGCCGTGTGCCCTTGCCCACCGCACATGGCAAACATTTTATATCCAAATATTTATTCCTCTAAAATAGTATCCCAAATTTGTTGTAATACCAATATAAGACCCAAATGAAATGCATATTGATTACTCACGCACAAAAAACTATTATTTCATGTAATTATCATTGATGTTAAATTGATACAAGTTACAATTACTCTAATTACATGTATACATTAAAATTAAAATATTAGTTCATAAAATATCCAAATATTAGTGTGAATCATTTTTTGTTTTCTGTCATGTATATAAAAAAGTTTTGAACATCATTTACTATTACAACTTGTCTTTGCATGTATATGAACTTCTCTTATCTTTTTAAATGTGCACGGAAGATCATCGGGGAAGTGTTGATGTTGTAAACATCGTCCATAACCAACTGCGTAAAAACAACTCAACTAATTGTGACATACATGGTATATGCTAAAATGATGTTCCGACAAATTTCATAAATTTTAGACATCGTTTGAATTTTTTAGAATTTAAGTAGTATTTCACCACACGATGATTCTAATATGTTGTGAAATAAGATTTTCAAAATTTCATTAAAGGCAACACAAATTGTCTTATCTTATCATCAATATCAGGAATATCATTTTGCTCAAGCATTTTCTCTATTATTTCATGCGCTTTCAGTTCAAATTTCATTTATTCTAGAAAAATCTTATAATCAAAATACATTGGGTAAATATAGAAAAAATGGTAAGATATGATCCAAATTAAAACATAGTGTACCAAGCCATGTAAATAAAGTAGGAAAAAAGTTGTGGAGGTAAAATGCAAAAAATATAAAATGTTTTGCCGTGTGCCCGTGTTCTCGCACACGGTGAAGTGACCACTTCGCCGTGTGCCCTGCCCACGGCACACGGCGAAGGTTCCTTTTGCCGTGTGCCCCACGTTGGGCACACGGCGAAGGAGGGATCGAAACGGCACCTTTCCCACGTCATTTGCTGCCGTTTCCTTTGCCGTGTGTTCCACGGTTGGCGCACGGCGGAGTTCTCCTTTGCCGTGTGCTTCTTCTGTGGCACACGGCGAAGGATGGGGTGCCGTGTGGCTTTTCTTTGCCGTGTGTCTGCTCTTTTGACACACGGCAGAAGTCTTGTTCGCCGTGTGCCCGACAGAAAGCTCACGGCGAACTTTCTGGCACACGGCGAAATCTTGTTTTCCGGTAGTGCGTGCGCCAAGGCCCCAGCAACCTCCCTGTTTGTCTGTTTTCTCCTCTCGTTTCGCTTAATTATTACTCGTTCAGTGCTTGGCTGACTCATCATCATCGCATTTGGTTCACTGGGGGCCAAGGAAACGGATCGAGAAAAATGTACGTTTGGTAAGCACTACGTGTGTTGTCTGTTGTGCCATGCTTCTGCTTTGGTGCTTGCCCCTCGTCCCCGTCAACAAAAGTGAATCTATCCGCCGTCGACGTCGACCCAATAAAGCTAGTAGGACTTTTGCCTGCGTCATTGAAAATGCGGACCAAATTGTTCGCAGAAAACAGTCTTCTTTTTAAAATTTTGTATATACTAGTATGACCCGGTAAGCGCGCCACTTGTAAAATAAACGAAGAACTATAGTTTGGAAAGAATAGGCAAAAAAAAAATTAACTAAGAAGACAACATGTATGTAATAACTTAGTGAGTCGATATATAAAACCAACATTGTTGGACGTTAAAACATTTTAAGTTACTTGCAAATTATCACAACACATGAAATGCAGCCATTAATAATGATTTTAGGTAACATAGCCGAGTTTAACACCTAGCTATTTACTATTTTCTATTTCATTAGTTGCATTACAATTAAGCAGCAAGCAAGGTCTATGTATGTCCTGGGCGATGAATAGATCATAAATTAGCCCCAAACTTCCGATGACGCATAAAAAACAGTCTGCACATCTTCCTAGTACCTATGCTTTGCAGAAAATATTGATATTGCCAAAACAACTGCATAATTTTAGAAAAAGGTTGCATCTAAAACGATCACACTTGTTTCATTATTACTGACCCAGATCGATCAATAACAAGCAGGTTCTCTATTTGCCTCCATATACCAAGTAAGCACCAAACTTGTTTAGCTCTATCACAGGTAAACATCATATGCTTGATATCATCTGGTCCAACTTATCTTCTTGCCATATGTTTTGGAGGACTTCCAATGCACTCATAAGTGTAGACAATTCCACTCTCTTATCTTCCTTTTTTACTTCTCTCCACACCTGCTTCATCTAGTCTTGCGCACATTAGACACCTAGATTCGATCTCGATGCCTTTCCTGGCAATGTTCCTCCTCAACGGTAAACTGTTGTGCCCAAGTCTCCACACAAAGTGTTTGATCTTGTTTGGTACCGGCAACCTCCAGATTTTCTGCCAAGGGAAGGACACTCCTATTGTCAGATAGTGAAAAGAGCTTGGCCCGTGTTCAGTAAAAGCATTGTCAATGCTGACCCTGTATGCGGATTTAACACTGAAAATGCCCTTTGGGTCAAAGTGCCAAGCAACAGTGTCCTCTCTGTTAGCTTCCACAGGGATGGACAAAATCACCTTTGCATCTTCTTCAGAGAACAGCCACCTGATTAGCTCCTCCTTCCACTGATTTGTTTGCGGATCAATTAACTCCGCTACAGAATTCAGTAACACAGGAGTACAGGACCCTAAACATTAGTCACCCGCCTGGTGGTACCTCTTGGGAGCCAAAAGAAGGCCTTTCAATTCTGAGATCACTTAGATCGTGAGAAGGACAAAGGCCAATCATAATTTGTCTACTCCGCTATCCAAATAACCAAAACATCAACATTAGAGTCATAAAGATTCAGCAAGGCTACGTTTTTTCATTTCAGACACAGCTGAATATGGCAGGGAAAGGGGCCTGACCTTGGGACGCCGGAAATAGCAAAATCCAAAGAAAGAGGAGAAGGGAAGAGCATCGTGTACCTGTGCTGGTTGCCGCCGTCGTTGAAGGCAGGCATAGCAGAGTGAAACCGCCTCCCTACAAAAAAGGCCAAACAGTTGATTCAGGAAGCAGTAGCTGGTAACTTAAATAGTTTCAAGAGCTGAGTTCTAAATTTTGTTTTCATTTGGCTTCATTGCCTACAGTCATAAAACTAAGCTCAACATACTATTTACCAAGCATTTCTTTTCCTTGTAAGAAGTGTAGCACAGATTCCCTTTACTGCTTTGTCATGAACCAATCCTAGCCCATGACATGCTTACTGAGAATTGAATTCAATGTTATTCAACCTCTAAGCATTCGTTTTGCTAAATGAATTTGTATGGCAAGAATATTGCATTTGAAAGAGGAATGCCAATTAATTTCTGGTACACTGTACATGAGGAAAACATATACTTTTTTATGCCTGTCACCAACACAATTAGAAGTAGTAATTAGGCTCAGAATAAATCCATTAAAGTGTGTAAATAAATTTAAGTCCAAACAAGATAGGCTTCCCCTAGTGGGCACAATTATTCTGACATTGGTTATACCATGAACACTACTCATCCATGTAACAGTAAAAGGGTTTTATTATTTTTGCTGTACCTAAATCCATTAAAGTGTGTAAATAAATTTAAGTCCAAACAAGATAGGCTTCCCTAGTGGGCACAATTATTCTAACATTGGTTATACCATGAACACTACTCATCCATGTAACAGTAAAAGGGTTTTATTATTTTAGCTGTACAAGAACATAGTCCAAACATTCCTTTTAACCCCACTATATTGCACGAATAAAAAGGTTTTATTATTTTTGCTGTAGAAGAATATAAACCAAACATTCCTTTTAACCCCACTATATTGCTCGAAAACAGAGATTACTGGCAACACTGCATAAAAATACATTAGAACTCCAGAGGGACTATACCAGCTTAAAAATACATTAAAAGATGAATGCACAATAAGTTTAGTTTGTAAAGTGGGAGGTCCTAGTCAAGCTTCACTGAACAATGATGCGAAATAAATGATAAATGATAGAACTGTAAAAACCAGGGACCAATCATTTCAGTCCTTTTTGGTGCACTGCAAATTTCAGTATGAGATGGATATGTACAGTCGGAATTTTTGTTTCTTTAGTACAGGGAGCCGAATTAAAAGTCATAGTAAACATAATCCAGGACCGAGATATAGGTAATAGCTTGCTCTATAATATAAACTGAGGAACAGGAGCAAGAGGAAAATAAGAACCTTCAGAAATTATGACCATACACGTTAAATAAAAAACACATTGAAGTATAAATTTTCATGGATGTCACCATTCAGCATGAGAAAATAAACGGAAACAATACATAGTGGATATATAAAGTAGAACATATACAACATCTACAGAGACTTTTGAAGCAGGTGAGATACAGTGAATAGCTTGCAAGTTACTTGCCTCTTCAAGACAGCAGACTACAGGACCATCAATAGAGAGGAAATCCAGGAAACCTAAGAAGGAGGAAGAATAAAACAAAAAATGAGCCACCAGATGAAAAATAATAAGTAGAACAAACATCAAAAAAAGGGAAAAAGGCCATAACTCACACATATCCATCCATGGCGCCACAACCCCTCAGCTCACAAAATAAATCTAGAACCTGCAAAAACAGAGAAAAAACATCAGTCCAGAAGAACGCAAAACCCACAAAGATAGGTAAAAAGATTAAAAGGATTAAATAGAAAAAATTTCACCAACCAGAGAGATCTAAGACCGGACAAGACAAGATGTAGAAAAAAGAACACCAGGATCAAAGGAAAGAAAAAGCTGAAGGAGGCAAAAAGAACAAGGAGAAAGAAGACCCAAACCTGATGTAGCAGGAGCCGGATGTAGCAGGAGCCGAAGGGAACAAAGAAAAGGAAGGAACCGAAAAGGGAGAGAGAAAAAGAGAGGACGCAGGGACGGTGGAACGGGGAGAACCGGAGAAAGAAAAAAGAAGGAAAGAAAGGCCGCGCTCAGGCTGCGTGGCAACGAACGGAACTGGCCGACGCTATGCACGCAGAGGAGAGAAACGGAGAGGCGCCACGCGGATAGGACGCCGCTCACCAGAGAAAAAAGGAAGGGACGCACGCACCCGCCACACCCACCGCAGATTTCGGATCGAACGCGTACGGAACCGGGGCGACGTGGCCCGTTGGGTCACGCGGGTACTCAGCCCAGGGTGGTGGTTCTAATCGGTGACCTGTCCCAATGGCGGCTCATATCACAATTCCTTGATTTTGAGGCTATGTGTATTTTCCTACGTACCTCTCAACTTTTTTGCTAGAAGATACATTGGTGCTCCCAACTCCGTCGAAGGAAAATACTTTTTGATGTCTTCGCTGCCTAAAAAACTATTTTACGTATATATATACACAGTTTATGCGGTGACAAGAACGACCGTGCGATCAGTTCCACACGAGCAGGTTACGAACTTCCGATCCAATGTAACTCCGTGGTGAAGCAACGTACAACCTGTTCTTGGATGCTTGTGCCTGGACGCACGCATACCGAAGAAGCTAATTCAAAAAGGAAAATTGTAAATACCTACTGGCATATGTTAGGGAGGTGTTTACATACTCAACTGCAAGTGTTTTTGTTTCTGTTAAACATCTACAAGTTACACTTAGTTTTCAGATACCATCTTGATAACCTTTGACCAATAAATGTGACTGTTGTTTGACTTTCATCGAGACAAATATGGCATCACCAAATTTCTTGTAATAATCAACAACAATACAAAAAAATCTAGCCCGGATCCTATGAATTGTTACGAGCAATGTTGAGGGAAAGAAGTTTAAGAAATATAATATATATGTATGATTCAAATAATATTAATATTACTTTTGGTTATAATAATCTATTGTAAACAGTATTGAATGTTTGCTAAGGGTCATATTCATCGGTCAAGATTGTCAGCTCGATATTTAAAAACTAATTATAACTTGTAGGTGTTTGATCGAAACGAAAACCCTTGCAGGTGGGTATACGAAAAAACGATGCAAGTGTGTATTTGAAATTTTCCCATTAAATAAAGAGATTAGCAGTTTTGCTAGTATGCATGATCTGCAGTAGATATGATCACAGAAGACGACGACCGGCCGGCACTTGCATTTCCTCAATCATCGCCATGCACGCCAGGGGAATCTCCCCAGCCCCTTTTGTGAGAGATGACGACTTTCTCTGGCTGGCGCCGATTTTTCTCGAAACGAAACAGAGACGAAACTGAGCTGACGCGTAGGGTAACAGTGGGCGTGGCTTGGGTTAGCTCGTAGATCAGAGACCACTGATCAGTTTTCTTTCTTGTCTAAACGCTCGTGCTCCGCGAAAGTCGTACTTCCGGGTCCCAGTATCTGTATCTTCCAGGTATAAACAAACACGAAAAGGAAACTGATGTGCTCTACCTTGTTGACATTACCGGGAACGGATACTTTTGTCACATTGGGCGGAACTGATCATGTTTGCCGCTGGTGCAGATCTGCGATGCTGCCATGTTTGGCGTCCGTGATATCCTTTCTCCGATCCCGGCCGGGCCGGCAGGTTGGGCCCGGTGCCGCGATTTCGGCCTGGACCGGTGCCTGCATTTGGGCTGCCATTCTTACGTGATTTCACGATCCACGACATCGTGGCACTCGGCAATCTCTATATCTCTAAAACGCGTGCGTTTTCTCGTAAGATAGCCACGCCACGTCATCAAAAACATTTCAGCCGTTGGATCTTCCTTCTAACGCATAAGAACCACTGATATCCACTGGCAATCTTACATTTCGACCCTTCAAGAAACGGTAAATCTCTATATCTCTAAAACGCGTGCGTTTCTCGCAAGATAGCCACGTCACGTCATCAAAAACATTTCAGCCGTTGGATCTTCCTTCTAACGCATAAGAACCACTCGATATCCACTGGCAATCTTACATTTCGACCCTTCAAGAAACGGTAAATCTCTATATCTCTAAAACGCGTGCGTTTTCTCGCAAGATAGCCACGCCACGTCATCAAAAACATTTCAGCCGTTGGATCTTCCTTCTAACGCATAAGAACCACTGATATCCACTGGCAATCTTACATTTCGACCCTTCAAGAAACGGTAAATCAACCCGCCGTCCTCCCACCTCTTCTCTTCACTTCTTATATTTAGCCCCTTCAATAAATAATATATCAACCCGCAGTCCTCCACCGGCTTCTCTTTACATTTTATATTTAACCCCTTCCAAAAAAGATTAATCAACCCGCAGTACTCCATCTCTTCCCTTCACTTTTCCATCTCGGGTACTTCTAAATTATAATTATTATGTTTTCAGTTCTTCCACATTTTCTGTTATATTAAAGCATGTACAAAACATTACGTAAATCATTATAAAAAATATTTTATTACACATATACCTAACTGACATTCATATTGCTACAAATAATTTCCATTGGCATTCATGTACTATATTATAATCAACAAAAAAATGTATTTTTCTAACCATTTATTTCCTAAATGAATAAAAGATAATTGATATAATGCTTGCATGGAAAACATGTATAATCAAAATAAACTTAGTTTTTATGCATACTTATATATCTTGCTTCCATTCATATCATCACAAATAATTCAATAGCAAGTTTGAATTTCACTCTGCTGCACTTATTAGACATCAAGGATAGCAAATAATCATATTATCCCGTTGATTATGAATACATTTTTGCTATATGTACAAACAAATAGATATACATATCCTGGGAATACCACCAACTAAAGCAGAGCTCATAGCACAAAACTATCACATCGCATTATCTTTTTTATAAATACTGATGGTAACAACAAGAGCGCTCCAATACAAGTAATATGTAACTCCCTATCACGGGAAGATTTCCTGCCCTCTCGTGAATTTGGATTTTCTGACCGTGCGATTAAAATTTTACGGCAGTGCTCTATCACGGCTTTGCGTTGGTTTCACGCATTGACTCTTGCAGGAGACCAACCGCGTTGGTTTCACGCGTTGCCTCTCGCATGGGACGAACCGCGTTGGTTTCACGCGCATGCGAGCCCTCATCCTCGGCTCCGGACGGAATCGGTGCCTCCTCATTCGTCGCCTTAATTCCAGCCACTAGCAATGCCTCATCGAAGACGCCGTCGTGGACCCGACCGAAGTCTGCAAGTTTGCTTCAAGCGTGCAGGGCTCAAGAGGTTGGCAACAGCTCCCGTGTGCTCTTCCCTAGCAGATCTCCGCCTCCTCAACCTCATCGCTGGCGAGAGACAGCAGGAAGAGGAATACATGGCCGGCATCCGTCCACCGCTTGGCCTTCTTCTCGATCACGTCGTCGTCTTCGCCGGTGCCACCACCGCCCCGATCGCCTCGCCATCCCGAGATCTCTCTTGCCGCCGCCTTCGGGATCACGACAGCGAGCGGCACGGGGATGGGTGATGTGGAGCCATGGAAGTGTGAGGGCTACGTGTTTGCCTTCTTTCCTCTCAACCGGATGCGGGTTTGTTACTCTCTCTCTCTCTCTCTCTCTCTCTCTCATTTGTATGCTCATGATCCGAGCATAAATCCCTTAACATGAATGATCTGCAGAACAACGTCGCTGGAGATCAATGTACATCCATGTATGGCGATGTTCTACAAAATTACGTTTTGTTTCTTGCATTCGAGATGATTCTGTTGCCTTCATGAATTCTAGGGAAAGGAGGTAGTGGGTCTGTCACACATGGTGTTTGGATGTGTTAGGGAACAAATTATTTTTTAATCTTTTTGAACTGTCTTTTTTTGCAAATTATGACACTGAAGAAAAATGAGGTTGTTCTGACATCATAACTGGTGACGCATGATAGTTGCTGGAGCTACTAATATATTTGTAGTAACTGAACATCATAATTGCTCAAGCATATAAAGCAGAATGAGCAAAATATGAGTAAGATGGTGATAATTTTGTACATGTACCATTTATTTATGGGTTTGAACGTGAATTAACTATACAATACATTTCCTCACGAGATAGTTAAAGTGGCTGATCATACACCATGGCTGCACCTAAAAAATGTATACTAGACCGATCTACAGTTTTCACTTATGTTGTTTCATAAATATTTTTTCCATACAAAAATAGAACACCTAGGAGCAGGTATATGATTTTGAAAAAAGGATAAATTAGCACCTAAATTATTCCTCAGCTTAACTCTTTAACTAGATTGGAACTGCTGAAGATACCATGCCTCTCTTCAATTTATGAAATAAACCTAACACATAGGCTACATTATTTGTCCTACCAGTTCCATTTTATGAATTGTTTTGTGTTTCCATTTAAAATATTTCGATCCACTTCCCAATGAGGCATGGCCAAGCACCAACAGATTGCATTGGTTCCCTTACAGTTTGACATCAACTGATTTACCATCACTTATTTATTCAAAACTTTGTATGCCCAGTTTCCTTTCCATCCTTGGACTCTATTCGAGGGAGCTTTTTTTATCTCAATCATTGTATGAGATCATCCTAACACATGCTCATCTTTGTCGATCATGGGCTATTGCAAAGGAAATAAAAAGAATAACATTAGGAATCTGGTCACACAATCATGGAGAAAATCCAAATATTTTGAGCTACAGGAAGTGACTCAGTGATTGCTGAATTCATTCATTTCTGGTTCCTGGCCACTCCTTTCCATTTCCTGATAGTAATGTCACACTGTTACACATGTTGTTTTGCCTTCATAAGGTTATCAAACCACAAATGTTGAACTTCGAAGTCCACTTTATCTGCAAGAACTAAGTACCACCCCAGCTGTTTGCCACTTTTTTGGGGGACTTATTTCGAGAAGACATTGAAAAATCTTATCCTTCCATGTTTTTACATTAAGGTAAATTGCCATAACTTTATGTCAGCCATTCTGTTTTCTTTGTAACATCTTCTCAAGATGACTAAAATACAAGTCCATTTTTTGCTACCAAGCCTATTTTGCAATCTCACCCATTAAGTGCCATTTTATTCTTTGCAGACCCAATCTAAATTCTTCACTAAACATGACATTTTAATTATAATATTGTTTAATTTAAAGGTCAGAGACAAACATTATAAAAATATATGACCTTTAAATTAAACTGGGTCTGCAAAAGATTCTATGTGTGGATTTGTGAAATGTATCATGCATCTCTGTACTTGAACTTCTATTATGATCCCATTTGTATGATATTCCGTAAACTCTCCATATTTTGTGCTTCTAATTTCTCCCTCTTTTTTCCCCTTTTTTGAAAACAGTTCCTTGGGCAGTGAACTGCCATCATCATGGATCATGGTGGGAGATTTTCTTCTTGCTAGATTGATTGTCACGCAAATATGAAGTAATTTACTCGATGAGCATTGTGTGATAAAATCCTTCTATGATGTATGTTGGTAGATTGTAAAAGTTGAGAGAGGTTCGCGAATGATCATTGCTTATGATACATATCATTGTTTATGCTATGCAACATCTAATGTATGAGGATAGAGTGTTTAATGGAGAGCAGACCCACTATGTTAGTGTTCAAGAGGAATTAAAAGTATATAAATGCTGTTGACTATATATATTGTGCTGATCTTTAATTAGAGAAATGATCAAGCATGCTATCATATAACCAGTCATAAGATTCCATGCCCTACATATTTGCCCACATTTGAGGGACGATGACATATCGCTATATACTTATTTCTTTCTATTATTCATAACTAAGAATGTTTTTCTTTTCATGTCACATCTCTTCAATAAATTTGTGATGTGAAAGAATAGAATAATGACATGTATCGAGTACGGGCGCGGCGTTAGCGCGCCACTCATCCTAGTATTTCTAGTTAATACTCGATGAGTCCCTAAAAAAAAAATAATACTCCATGATATATGCTCATTTCACCCGATATCAATCACCCTCATCCTCTTCTTCATTTCCCTAGCCGTCCGCTTTTCGAGCCATCGCAGAGCGACCACAAGTCCGCAACAGCTCCTTTCTAGAGAATGTACTCCCTCCATTCAAGAATATAAGGATTTATTGACTTTTCGAGTTCTCGTTTGACCATTCAGTCTTATTCAAAATATTTATGTAAATATGAAAATAAAAAAAACATACTAAAAACATATCTAGAAATAAAATAAATTTTAACAAATTTTTTAAATAAGACGAGTGGTTAAACATGATATCCGAAAGTCAATAAATGTTTATATTTCCGGAAAGGATGTAGTATCTGACTATCTCGGTGCTCCGGTGCTTGTGGTGCTCCCGTGCTCTCGCTCCATAAACGTAAAAAGAATATAACTAAAAATAGCAACAAAAATATGAGTGTGTAGGTCATGTAATCATCTATCATCATGAAAAAAAATCAGATGCAACAAAAATATGAATGTATAGGTCATGTAATCATCTATCGTCATTAGATTAAGACTGCCTACGTCGCTGAAGACAACACTGACCAAGATAGTAGTGACTCTGAGGTAGTGAGAGTACAATGCTGGGTAATCTGTTGCTAGAGCTTGGTTTCCATCCCATAGGTAACGCTGCCATTACGGAAACTCGGTGGTTCCTCCGTAAGCTGCTTCCAGGTTGCTGTATCCGAAGCCCTGATATCTCCAAAGTCTCTGCCGGATCCTTCCCCGTATTGTTTTTTTTAAGGCCCTTCCCCGTATTGTGAAGAGTTGCCAATTCGAAGTGGGCGCATTGAGGTGCTGCCGAGACTCGCTCGTCAAGGTCATTTTCTAGCATTCGAAATGGAAACGAGACAACAAGTTCGTTTTTCTGAAAACACCGAAAGCGGCACAGCATTTGGACAGTAACGGCGGTTCAACAGTCGTTTTCTGGGTAGCAGAATAGTTTAGAGCATCGAAGCCGTTCGAGCGCGCCGAAAAGAAAACAGTGGCGTACGACTTACGAAACTGATGAATTGATGATAACCCACTGAGCGAGGGAGGAGGGCATTTCGGTCTATTTACCCATTGCCCCGTTCCACGCGCCGGCACAGCTGGCCGTGGCACACAGACACGGCTAACAGTCTTGTGGTGGGACGGTGACGGTGACGTTGACTCTTCCTCTACCGCGTACCCCATCTGACGGCCAGCCCTCCCCCGGCACCAATCGGACGGCTCAGCCGCGGCGCAGGGAACAGGCGACGCGGGCGCAGCCGAGACCGCGGGGCGAAAGCGAGTGCAGTAGCGGTCGGACACTCTCATCCCCAGCTAGTGCGCACCTCAAGTCCTCAACGGGATGCGTGCTGCGTAAGGTGGAGACGGAGGAGGCGGAAGCGGCGGTGCGGCATTGGCGTCGGAAGCGGGCCGGCGATGGCGGCGAACGCGGGGATGGTGGCTGGCTCCCGCGACGGGGTCGTCACGATCCGCCGCGACGGCGACGGCCTCGCGGTGCGTCTTCCTGTCCCTGCTCGCTCGCGTTTGCCTTCTGTGTGTTCCGGTCCGCTTCGTTTCGATTTGTGCGAGGGGAAGGAAGCGCGGCGGCCCGTCGATCTGGCCGGGGCTGTGCGCCGCCGGGCGAATTGGCGTGGCCCCGCGTCGGATTGGCTGACCGTGCGGTCGCTCTGTGGGGATGTCTAGGTTTGGTGCGTTTTGTACGGTGCTGGTGCCGTTGGGGAGTCGGTGGATTGCAGTGTGTACCTACCTCCTGGCGCCAGGCGGCGCTGCCTAGTTCTAATACTGATTCTAATACAGCGAGGGGATCGAGCTGAAACGGGCTCTCGAACGGTGCTGGATTTTCGTTAAACCCTCAATATTTACTGCGATTAAGCTACGATGTCTGGCACTCTATAGTCTTCTTCCCTTATGTGTCCTACTTGGCTACTTCTCCCCGCTCTGTCGATTCAATTCGTTTTCTGCTGTGCACCTTTGGAGTTATATTAGTTGACCTGTTTATTGAGTCTGTCATTCCTACAAACATTCATCTCCATCTTCGTTTCTGATGCAGGCCAAACAGTCGGGCATGAATGAACAAGTGTGTCAAATCTGTGGTGACACCGTCGGGCTCTCAGCTACGGGCGATATCTTTGTTGCATGCAACGAGTGTGCATTCCCAGTTTGCCGGCCGTGCTACGAGTATGAGCGCAAGGAGGGGAACCAGTGCTGCCCTCAGTGCAAGACTAGATACAAGAGGCAGAAAGGTCTGATTTCTGCGGAACATAACATATTGCACTGATTTTCATAATCTGTATCAAAATCGCAATGGCTTGATGAATTTTACTAGCTCATGTCACAAATTCATCTGCCTTGATTTTCTTAAGGATATTGAATGACGTTTTGTTTATCGCCTGTATTTGAATTCAGGTAGCCCTCGAGTTCCAGGAGATGATGAGGAGGATGGTGTTGATGATTTGGATAACGAATTTAACTATGCACAAGGCAATGGCAAAGGTGCACAATGGCAGCTGCAGGGCCAGGGGGAAGATGTTGATATTTCTTCGTCATCTCAACATGAACCACATCATAGGATTCCACGTCTTACAAGTGGGCACCAGGTATAACAATATATAGCTGCTATATAATGGTAATCTGGTACCTGACTGTTGATCCTTCAGTATTGATGAGTTCCAGCCAATTAAGATTGTTTCCTCACTTTGTGCCAGCATGCTTTAGCCATGTTGCATGCATCTTGAATAAAGTCAATCGAGTCACCGACTCATGAGTCCGGTCTCGTTTGTTGCTTCCTAGTTTAGATGATTAAATTTTCTAAATGTGGTTTCTCAGTTGTACATAATTTCCATGCACAAGGTATGGGGAATGGATAGCCTTCCCCGTTACCTGACTTCGATGGTTTGTCTGAACTAACAGTGGCTACTGTTTTTTGAAACCTTTTCTGAAACTGTACTCTCCTACTGGTTGACATTAATTTCTAGACAGCTATTTATGTTATTGAACTTAAATGGTATGATAAGTGTTGTTTTGCTGTGGACTAACAAGTGTGAGCACTTGTTGTCAGATTTCTGGAGATATTCCTGATGCCTCTCCTGACCGCCATTCTATCCGCAGCCCAACACCGAGCTATGTGGATCCAAGTGTTCCAGGTATATTTTCGTGTTATATGCAGTTTTTTTTAATATCATTGCTCTGCAAATTCATTGGAATGTGTGTTTTTTGTATCAGTACCTGTGAGAATTGTGGACCCCTCAAAGGATTTGAATTCTTATGGGGTTGGAAGTGTTGACTGGAAAGAAAGAGTGGAGAGTTGGAGAGTTAAACAGGAGAAAAATATGATACAGGTGCACAGCAGATATCCAGCAGAAGGGAGAGGGGATCTTGAAGGGACTGGCTCAAATGGTGAAGATTTGCAATTGTAAGCTTACATTGAACTCGGGATCTCTTTTCACAGCTTTGAGTTGCACATGTTGACTACATCAAGTCTACCTTGATTTGCCTCTTGGTATAGCCTCAGTTTTGTGGTTACCGATCACTTCTTTGCTTAATTGTCGTATCTGCCTGAGCTGCCTAGAATGTAGGATGTTATTGTCATTCCTATTTGTGAAAATAACTACAAATATGTGTGAGTTACTTACATTTTCTTCTCTTCTGCAGGGCCGATGATGCACGGCTACCTCTAAGCCGTATAGTACCTATACCTGCTAATCAACTGAATCTTTATCGAGTTGTGATTGTTCTCCGGCTTATCATCCTCTGCTTCTTCTTCCAGTATCGTGTAACTCATCCAGTGCGCGATGCTTATGGATTGTGGCTGGTCTCTGTTATATGTGAAATTTGGTTTGCCTTATCTTGGCTTCTAGATCAGTTCCCTAAGTGGTATCCTATCAACCGCGAAACTTATCTGGACAGGCTTGCATTGAGGCAAGTTACAAATTTTCATGCTTTCTACAAGACTATCAAGTGCATTGGTTTTATGTTTAGTATTTGTTATGATTACATGCTTAGACTTGTTTCTCGCTCAACTTTGCAGGTATGATAGGGAGGGTGAGCCATCTCTTTTAGCTCCTATTGATGTTTTTGTCAGTACGGTGGACCCACTGAAGGAGCCTCCTTTAATTACTGCAAACACTGTCTTGTCTATTCTTGCTGTGGATTACCCTGTTGACAAAGTATCATGCTATGTTTCTGATGACGGTTCAGCTATGTTGACCTTTGAAGCTCTGTCAGAAACTGCTGAGTTTGCTAGGAAATGGGTTCCTTTTTGCAAGAAACACAACATTGAACCTAGGGCTCCAGAGTTTTACTTTGCTCAAAAGATAGACTACCTAAAAGACAAAATTCAACCATCTTTTGTGAAAGAGAGACGGGCTATGAAGGTAAGATGAATAATGATATGATTAGATTATTGACTGTACAGATGTTTAGTTGGAATTTTGATCCCCTGAGGTGCTTTCTTATAGAGGGAGTATGAAGAATTCAAAGTTCGGATCAATGCACTAGTAGCAAAAGCACAAAAGGTACCTGAAGAAGGCTGGACCATGGCTGATGGCACTCCTTGGCCTGGCAACAATCCAAGAGATCACCCTGGAATGATCCAGGTATACCTCTAAAGCCGATGCTATTGTCAGAAGTTCATTTTGGTGTAGATCAAATCCATGTAATTTGTATTCCATTCTTCTTTTGAGCTCAGGTATTCTTGGGGCACAGTGGTGGGCTGGACACAGAGGGAAATGAGTTGCCACGGCTCGTTTATGTTTCTCGTGAAAAGAGGCCTGGTTTCCAGCATCACAAGAAGGCTGGTGCCATGAATGCTTTGGTGTGTGTTTCAGAATATTTATCATGTTATACAAATATCAGTCTGGCCCGCCCATTTCTTGACGATTAAATCATTCTTTATTCATTAATGCACAGATCCGTGTATCTGCCGTCCTGACAAATGGTGCTTATCTTCTTAATGTGGATTGTGATCACTACTTCAATAGCAGCAAGGCTCTTAGAGAAGCTATGTGCTTCATGATGGACCCCGCACTAGGAAGGAAAACTTGTTATGTCCAGTTTCCACAAAGATTTGATGGTATAGATTTGCATGATCGATATGCAAACCGGAATATTGTCTTCTTTGATGTAAGTATATTAGTGATTTATTCTAAAAAAAGTATATTAGTGATTTGCTTACCATCTTGCTGGGAAAAAAATCTTGCTTCTTATGTTCTTGTTTTCCTGTGCAGATTAACATGAAGGGTTTAGATGGCATTCAGGGTCCTGTTTATGTGGGAACCGGATGCTGTTTCAATAGGCAGGCATTGTATGGCTATGATCCTGAGTTGACTGAAGCTGATCTGGAGCCTAACATCATTTTTAAAAGCTGTTGTGGTGGCAGAAAGAAAAAAGATAAGAGCTATATTGATACCAAAAACCGTGCTATGAGAAGAACAGAATCTTCAGCTCCTATCTTCAACATGGATGATATAGAAGAGGGCTTTGAAGGTATGCACTTGCTATGCATTTAATGTTGCTTTTTATATTTTTGGAAGTTCAACATAGCTACACTATTGCGAGTGCAATTCTAGTAAGCTTGTGTCATATGTACTAATGGGAGCCGTGGAACCTGACCAGGGTATGAGGATGAAAGATCCCTGCTTATGTCCCAGAAGAGCTTGGAGAAACGCTTTGGTCAGTCTCCAATTTTTATTGCATCCACCTTCATGACTCAGGGTGGTATACCACCTTCAACGAACCCAGCTTCCCTGCTGAAGGAAGCTATCCATGTCATTAGTTGCGGATATGAGGACAAGACAGAATGGGGGAAAGAGGTAAGTCGAAGTTAACTTTCAGGTCCTTTAATGTAGGTTCTTTCTTGTTTGTCTAAATTGATTACGTAAACTTGAACTAGCATGTTATAAATTGCCAGGTCCTTCAATGATTATTTTCTTTGATATTTTCTGCTTTCAGATTGGATGGATTTATGGCTCTGTTACTGAAGATATCTTAACTGGGTTCAAAATGCATGCAAGAGGATGGATATCCATCTACTGCATGCCACTTCGGCCTTGCTTCAAGGGATCTGCTCCCATTAACCTTTCCGATCGTCTGAACCAAGTGCTTCGATGGGCTCTTGGCTCAGTTGAAATTCTTCTTAGCAGACATTGTCCTATATGGTATGGTTACAATGGAAGGCTGAAGCTTCTGGAGAGATTGGCATACATCAACACCATTGTTTATCCTATTACATCCATTCCACTAATAGCCTACTGTGTGCTTCCTGCTATATGTCTGCTCACCAACAAATTCATTATTCCGGAGGTAGGCCACTCATAATCCTTTAAACTCCATTATACAGTTCTGTTCCAAAATCTTGCGGCCATCCACTTTTATTCACTGGGAATTTAGTGCACTGAACTAGCAAAGCATTAGCAATACTCTTATTTCCTGCTTTTTCTTTTTTGTTGGATACTTGTAGGGTAGAATACAGGGTCCATCATATATTCATGGGCTAAACCTTTTACTTTCTTGCATTGTGCCCATAAGTATATTGCATATCTTTTGTGTGTATCGGTTGAAACTACTACTAAGAACATAATCATTAATCAATAAAGGCTCGCCAATGTCCAATGTAACTAGATTTTTCTATTGCTACTTTCCAGTCAAGGCCCCTAGGGAGTATTCATGTATTGATGAAATCATTGAAACAATTAAATTTTCTTGTTGCAACTTTATTCTCAGACAAGCCGTTTCTAATCAATACTACTAACATTCATCTCATGTACTTTGCAGATTAGTAATTATGCTGGAATGTTTTTTATTCTGCTTTTCGCATCCATTTTTGCCACTGGTATTTTGGAGCTCCGATGGAGCGGTGTTGGTATTGAGGACTGGTGGAGAAATGAGCAGTTCTGGGTCATTGGTGGCACCTCTGCACATCTCTTTGCCGTGTTCCAAGGTCTACTAAAAGTGCTGGCAGGGATTGACACTAACTTCACAGTTACATCAAAGGCAAATGACGAGGACGGTGATTTTGCTGAGTTATACGTGTTCAAGTGGACAAGTCTTCTTATTCCCCCGACAACCGTGCTTGTGATTAACCTTGTGGGAATAGTGGCAGGAGTATCATACGCCATTAACAGTGGCTACCAGTCTTGGGGCCCGCTCTTTGGGAAGCTCTTCTTCTCAATCTGGGTGATTCTCCATCTTTACCCTTTCCTGAAGGGTCTCATGGGGAGACAGAACCGCACACCGACCATTGTCATTGTTTGGTCCATCCTACTTGCATCGATCTTCTCTTTGCTGTGGGTGAAGATCGATCCCTTCATATCGCCTACCCAGAGAGCTGTTTCCCAAGGACAGTGCGGTGTAAACTGC
The DNA here is from genome assembly GCA_031894775.1 of Chloris gayana. NCBI lineage: Eukaryota > Viridiplantae > Streptophyta > Magnoliopsida > Poales > Poaceae > Chloris > Chloris gayana. Next base: position 33,313 of record JAUNZO010005117.1, on the reverse strand, counting down.
TGATCTGAACTGCCTGCTCAAACTGTAACCGCCCCGTTAAAGCCTACCCCTTTTCTTGTATATATACCAGAGGAGTTCAGAGATTTGTCGGTAGATGGAGAAGATGCATCGGATAAGACTACCTCTGGTCGTAGCGTCTTCAGTGACTCTCTGCTGTAAGTGGGAGGTGGCTGCCTAATAATTATCAACTTGTCATGACACTTTTTTAGTGGTAAGCTGTATCAACTATTGCCTGACTGTTAACTTCGTTTTTACGCCCTAGCTGTGGAATTCGGTGATGTTGTTCATGTAGAATCTTTATTTTGCTGCTGGATTGTTTTCTTGAGAGCACGGTAACGACTTGGGCCCTGTATTGAACTATTGATATAGTGCTGTATGAGTCCTGTTTAATTTTTTGGGGTCATGCGAGATATTACATATCGGTTTGTTGTTTGCTCCGTCCTTCCTGGATTCGTGTAACGTGTGGCGTGGGTCTGATCATTGGAGTGCTCTGCAGCGGTGGCCGATGGGAGCTCCTCCGGTGAAGGGAAAACCTGAGGCAATCAGGTAACAGGTGCCGGACCCCTCCTGCATGATCCGTGGTGGTAAGTGAACAGAAACCACTGGAGGAGCACTGAGTGATCACTGGGGAAGCACAATTCAGGCTTCAGCAGTGGCAGAGCCAGATGTAGCGGCATCCGCCGTGCCCTGCCCTTCACATGCGACGCATTGGCCGGCAAGCGCCAGTGCCTGATGGCACCTATTCGTATTCGTTCTACGCGCCGTTCACATGCCCAGCAGTGCGCGCGCGCGGCGACGGCGTAGGCCGCGGGCGGTTCACGTGCTGCTGCTTCCTGCTCGCCGCTCCCGATCTCGCACCAGAGCGCCGCGTCCCGGGCTCTTCTCGCCCCTTCGCCGGATTCCAGGGCCACGTCCTCCAACCATCTCACGGATCTCTTGTCCCGTCCTTTCCGACAAACTGCACTCGCCGTAAGCCGTGTACGGACCGTCCCCGGCCGTATGCTTAAAGGGACACCAGAGCACAGGTAGGCAGCACGCCCGTCCAATTCAGCCCCTGCACCCATCTCATTCGTCGCGCATATTTTGCTGTCTATATGTTCAGTTAACTGTGCGGCGTGCTGCCTCCACCTTCATGTCAGCTATTATATGCTTAAAGTAGTATTCCTCCGTCCAGAAATGTAAGCATTTGTTGACTTTCAGATGGCATGTTCGACCATTCGTTTTATTTAAAAAAATTGTTAAAATTTTATTTATTTTGTTACAATTTATTTTCTTCTTACATATGTTTTAAGTACACCTTCTTCATTTTTATATTTGCATAAATATTTTGAATAAGACGAATAATCAAATGGGAAGTGAGAAAGTCAATAAATACATACATTCTTGGACGGTGGGAGTAGTACTTCGAAACTGGTAATGATAAGCAACGGACGTAGCCATATATGAGTCGCAAGGGAAGGTGATGTTCTGGCATGTGCTCTGCTTACCAATCCTACACCACGCGTTCCACGGAACAACAATGTTATCCTAGTACACAAATGAGATCGCTAAGGGCCATCTTATATATATACTAATTGGAGGCTCCTTTTGAGGCCTCCACATTAATCGGACAAAAATCCTAGAAATTCTCAGAAAAAGCAAAACATCCGGCCCTCAATTTAGATGCTTATCAAATCTTAGCCATTAGATATACATAGTTCCCAATCCCACAAAATAGTATATACAATGCAAGTTACCTTTTTGGAATTGAGTCCTAGACTTGAGATTACGTATTCAAAAAGAAAAATGTGATTCGTACAAATAGAGACGGTCTATGATTAATATTGTTTCCATATATCTCAGTTTGTTTCCTAATCCTAAGATCACACGCAAAGGAAAGACCCGATTACATGGTCTCCTGTAGCCGCCCTTTACGACTGATTTTCCTTGCCGTGGATATGCCTGTCTTCCTCAAATAGATTTTCTATCCCATGACGATACTTCCTTCATCTGAATCAGAGGTGCCGGGTGCACAGATGGGAACAAAGGCTTTCCCCTCCGTGCCCATACTTCCTTCATCTGAATCGGAGGTGCCGGATGCACAGACGGAAACAGAGGCAACGTTAAGCGGCATGGAGAACTGAAGATGAGCTCTGCGACCAGACGCTAGATGAGCTCTGCACAGAGGTATTGGCGGTTGAACGCGAGTTCAATCAAGGCGCCCGATAGCTCTGTGTCAAATCCCATGCCGTTGACAGAGAGATGTGATTTCTGTTCAGAGTAATATACTAGATCCAGACCAAATCCCATGTTGTTGGCTCTGTGCATTCTCTGATGCTGGATGCTCAGATACGCCCTTGTGCTTCATGAATAATCAGTGGTTATTCATAAGCAGGCAAACACATAGGACAGGACAAAGAAGGGTGTTCACATAGGTTAATATACAGATCACATGTAATCTGTCTAAGTCCATTGTATTTATCATGGAGTTTCAGAGGTAGGCAATTAATAAACATGACATATCTCATCTTTATGAATAATTTTTAGAGAAGCACACATCATAAAGATGATGTTATCTTACAGAAGAATGATGACAGAGATAGCACTTTAGGCTAATGGCTGATTTGAGTACTTTGATGTTATCTTACGGAAGAATGAACAGAGCAAGTTCATTCATTTGTCCATAAACTAGAGCTACCTTTGATTTTTATTCAACCGAATTAGCGAGTTGATCAAGAAAACACTTGGAGAAGAAGATATCCTACGTTCTGGGCTTCTGAGAAACACTTGAACAAGAGGATATCGTTCTGAATGTGTAAAGAGTTGCATAGTAGAAACATTGTGCAGACCAAATCCACTGTTAGAAGTCATTTGCTTATAAAGGTAACTTCTCATTTAGAACTGTTATATGTCTATATAGCTGCTATCCAACAGCACATCTCTTATCCGATATACACAGATAATTTCATTAAAAAACATAAACAACATGTTATATTCATATTGTACCTCATGCATGCATCAAATCTCTTAGTCTGATCCTTTATATGATATTTCTCTTTTTTCTTGATTCCAAAATTGTTCGCGTAGTTATTTCCAATGAAATTTCTAAAGATTTTGATGTTTTGAAAGAGTTCTCATATAAGTCTTATTTGTCATTGGTTTAAGGATGCGCATGTGTGTTGTTAAATTACATAGTTATTATTCAAGTGAAAGATGACATACAAGAAATCCCCAAATGAGTTTGATTGAAGCCAAAACATATTATACAAACATTAATTTCTGTTGATGCATTTCTTTTTCCGTGAGTTTCTGTAGTCAGAAGTACGACATAAATTTTTCCTACTTGCTCTCTATCCATAGTAAGAATAGAGCTCTATTTATTAAACAAACTTGCAATATAGTTCCCGTGCAACTGCACGGGCTGATAGGCTAGTTGGCTAAACCTTGTTTTGTCCATGGCGAAGCTTAGGCATCACGTGATTATGACCAGGGCCCCTGATACGACAGTTCTATATGATTTCATCAACTGTGGAAGATTGGAGATCAGGGTAGACCAAGAAGGGACATCCATGTGCACTGTTTACAATTATGCATACACGCACATGTTCCACCAAAGACTACTGCAGTTCGGGTAGGGCAGACGGCTAGCTGGCAGTCTCGCTTTATATGGATGGATACATCATGTATTGTCTTTTCCGAAATGAAGCGGATATTTCATACAAAAGTAGTAGTAGATTACAACATGCATATGTGCAGGAATTGTGTACAAGGTACAGCGCAAGCTTCGGTCCCCGGCTGATCCAACTATCGGTGTGAGTGTGCGAAAGCGTGCGTGGCCAACACTGGACAATCGGTGATCGCGTCACTAGCCGCAGCTGCAACAGTTCTTCTCGGTTCACTCGACGCGGAACAAAAAACCAACATGGACGGACGGGACAACCGGTGCATGCATACAACAGGGGAACAAGGCAACAAAACTCTTCTTCGTTTTGGACCACCAGAAATGCTGGCGTTCCGATCGACCGATGGATCTAGTCGTGTCGGCAACTGTACCCGGCCACCCATCAGACCTGCATGCACGCGTGCTCCGGGCAAGACCGCATCGCCTCCACCTCGCCGACGTAGCTGCCGCCGCTGGCCATCGCCGGAACGCACTGCGCGGGCGCCGCCGGTGTCGTCGTCGTCGTCGTCGGCAGCACTGCCACCGCCGGTACAGGAGGAAGCGGCGGCGGTGGCGGCGCCGCGGGTTTGATTGGGGCGGCGGCGGCGCCAGCAGGCCGCTTGCAGACCGGTGGCTGCGGCATGCGGAGGATTTCGTAGCCTTCCTGCACGAGGGGAACGATGGGGAGGTTGTCGCAGGTGCAGACCTCGATCATGAAGCCGTCGGGGTCGTGGAAGAAGACCTGGTCCACGAAGATGCCGCCCTCCTCCACGCGCCGCTCCACGTACTTGACCCCCAGCTCCTTGAGGCGCCGCTGCACCGCCTCGATGCTCTCGCACTGCTCGCAAATAATGCATATACACGCCGATTATTATCGTAAGAAATCTTGCTTAATCATTGTGCAAGCAAAACAACGAAGGCACTCCTCGTCTGTGTGCCGCACGTTTATGTCGTACGTTGTACTAGTGCTTTCACTGCTGCACCCCGGACGAGACAAGCCATGAAAAGGGCGCCTACGACAGTAGGCATGCAAACATGTTTTGTCCGTGCCAGACGTGCATGTGAGTCCGTGCTGTCCGCGGCCAGCGCACACGTCCACGCTGTCCCATGGCATTCGCATCGTCACGGGGACCTGGGAAGCCGGATGCTGTATGTGTGTGAGAACGAGCTTGCTGACAAGATGTGGCTTCGCATCTATGCAGTCGTTGATTGTATGTGCCCATGTGGATCAATTAATTAATTATTGCAATAGCTCTATATTCAATAGTTGGAAACCTAGTCGTTGCCTTGATGAAACCATATGTATGGATCATTGTTAGTACGTGCACGCATGATTACGCGTCACTATCTTCAGCTGTCCAAATCACACCCTAAGCGAGTTGCACTAGTCTGGACTTGCTTGAGATGGGGCCGGGGGTCATGCGTGCAAAGTTGGGCACATGCGGCTAAAATAACACACTGAAATGCACTGGCATTTTCTTTCCGCAACTACTTTTGTATGTTTGACCAATAAAATTGAATATACATTTTTTTATATATCCACTGGTGCTACCCCTTGTCACTGGGGAAGGTGCACATGGCTATGAATGCCAACTGAGATTTAAGAATCTTCAAGCTGATCAATTAAGTTCATTTAAAGCGTATGCAGTACTCCGTAAGTCTCTAATGGTAACTGGATGTGTATTTAGTGATCTGCAGCCTGCAGGGCATGGATCCCCATCCACACAGCTGAGCATACGAGGGTTTTCTTTGACAACTTGCGAGCGAAAGCTCAGGCAGGACAAGCTAGCACACGGCCAGATCGAGTGCTGGCACCACCATTAAATGTAAAATGTAATGCCCGGTCTTATATAAGTTATAATCAAGTCCACTTGTAGCTATAAGGTTTGACAAAGTATGATGCTTATTACGACTATTAATCCCTTCGTTGCTCCTTAATCCAGTTTAAGACTACGGTATGATGGCTATGTTTTCCACTTGACTTTGGAAAGGAATTTATCTCACGTGCTCGGATTCTGAGATACTACCGACTATATACCTCACAGAGCTTCTGAAATTCCACAATAATTCTAAGTCTTAGTTTTGTTTTAATCGATCAGTACAATTATTGTTCAACCATCCTAAGTCTTAATTTTGTGCTAATCAATCGCTAATAACAGATATCACATACATCACCATTCACCAGCTGCCATTCCTTATACTGTATATCTTAATAAGAGTGTATAGCTCAGATCGACCCAACTTGAGACAGCCTGAACACTTGAAAAATAAATCTGAAAACAGAAACAACTAAGTCTGAGCCAACTTGGGAAAACTGCTGGTTAATTAACCAGCTGACCGCGAAAAGGATTATTGCGGGGTGCATGCACACTACTAAGTCGAGTACGCTAGCTGGCGCCGATAATCGATCATTCACCATTTCTTATTGCGACAAAAAAAAAAGGCGGCATTATTCACCATTTGATGCACACTACTCAGCATGAACGCATTAGAAAAAAAAATAGAAAACGGGGTGGTGTGCCAAATAAGGCGTTATGTCTACGGATCCTTCCGGTTCAGGCTGCAGCATGTGCCCATATGCAAACCGGCATCTTGTCGAGAGATGACAAGCTCACATTCTCCAGCAGCACACATATTCATATTTTAGAGCAGAACAAGGCCGGTACTGAATTACTCCCTCTATCCCTAAATGTAGGGCGTTTTGGGGTTTGAAATTTTCCCTAAATGTAGGGCGTTTTACAGATAGGACAAACTTTGGGGTTGGTGGGAGAGTTAATAGATAGATGGATGAAGGTAAAAATGAAGGGGTATGGTAGTCTTTTGACACATTGACTATTTTGTTGTTTGAATCCTGAAAGCCCTACATTTAGGGACGGAGGGAGTATCTAGCTAGCCAATGTCAACTATTTTGGCACTACCGAGGCGTATCTCTGTTTATTTCATTTTTTCTTCGCCCACTTGTCTGTATTATGTGCAGCGCGGCTCTGCGCTACGAGATCTCAGTGGGTCATCGATCGCGAGAAATGTATAAACGGAGGCTGGCTGGTTCGTCAAACGTGCATTCACTGTCGATCGACAGCGACGATCTCGATGGCAGTCATGATGAGCAAGACGCACGCGTTACCTGGAAAGAGATGTGGTTGTCCTTGGGGTTGATCTCCGTCTTCTTCGGGGGCATGCTCTCCGGGTTCTCGGCCTGCAGGAGGTGGATGCCGATGCCGTAGTTGAACAGCCTGAAACAAACGCATTGGACATAAGAGACCGGTAGCAAAAATTAGCAGCGTGCCATGTAAGAGACCAGTAGCAAAAAACTTGCAGTTGAAATAATGGCCACATATATACCATGCGCCGGCGAAGTCGAAGGAGCCCGGGCGGTGGATGGGGACAAAGCCGAGCACGTCGGTGTAGAAGGTGATGGAGCTCTTGAGGCACCGGCACACCACGGAGATGTGGTTCAGCGTCGCCAGCGGCAGCCCGCGGCCGCCCTGCGCCGGCTCCACTCCCGTCGTGTTCACCATCTTCTTCCGAATCGGTCGAGTAATGAAGAACGTTTCTTTTTTTTTGTCTGTCTGTCTTCCCCTCCTGTAGACGCCGGAACAGCGACGATTTCCCGGTCAAGCAATGCGTCCCGCTCCCTTTTTTTCCTCTATCCCCCCGGCCCGGCCTGCCGGCGCGCGGCTGCCGTGCAATAATAATGCACCCCACTCGTCACCGGTCACCGCAATGCCGATAGGGAAATGGCAAGTGCCTATATAGCTTGCTCGACTCTGACGGCGAGAGGTGGTGACCGGAGAGGCACACCGTCGCGGCAGATTCGCCGGCTTCAGGGAGAAGGAATGGAAGGGGAACTAGGACGTGTGTGGGCAGGGGTAGCTAGCTACAGAAATGGTATCTGAGCGTTGGTACTCTGGACCTCTGGTCTTGGAGATTGCCTGGGCTACCAAGCCGTGGACGTTTATATAGAGCTTGTCTGTGGGTTGGGCAGTTGGAGCGCCGACGCGGGGCGTGGTCATCGATGCCATCCACCCAGCAGCTGTAACGTACGCCTGGGCGTATTGGGCCCGGCCCAAGCCCAGAGCCCGGGGCCATCATTCCGTGCAGCGGCATGTGGGTGCCAAGCTCGCACGCCATCATTTCCCGGTCGTGGTCGACGCCTCCGCACCGACCGGCGCGCCGAGCCCGCACCGCGTTCCGGTGATGATAGTGCCACCAGCTCGATCCATCCGCGGCGCCGGCGCACGTTTTCCTCGACCAGTTGACGCGCGCCAAGGAACACCCCAGGGGCTCGGATTCTTTTTGGTCCGTACGTACATAGACGCGTGCCTGGGAGAGAGGGCCGGGGTACGCGACGTCGACCAGAGGGCCATATATGTTTACTTCAGATGACAGGGACGACGCCACATGTTACAGCAAATGGAGAAGGGGCATTGGCGCACAAAGTAAATTAAAGGCTGGTCGATCACATCGACCAATAGCTATGTACAAGTGTAACGAAACGAACTCACATCTCATCCCGAGCACCAGCCACTGATGGGGTGTGCGCGCATTATTAACTAATTCCTGGCTGATGATCTACGCGCGCATCAGTAGCCTGATCTATGGCCGTTCAAAACTAGATCTGGGAAGTCTCTGTAATTTGGAGCTCTATAGAATCGGAAAAGAAAAAATGTCAGCGTCTTTTCAATCTGTGTCCTGTGCCATGACGACTCTCTTACCAAGGCCCGATCTGGTCTTAATTAAACTGCCACATCGCGCCTACAAATTCAAAGGAACAACCCCCAGATCAAAGCTCGGTTCGGTCTGCCGCGCGGCCCCGTGCAGTTTAATACACATTAGGTAACGATTTTTGATTCAGAGAAGCAGCACATTTCTTTGGCGAAGATTCCGAACCATGTGACCGCAGTGCAGATTAGTTTAACAGGGTTTTCCCCCTGCCTGCACGAATTTTTCGAGTGGTTTGCAGCTAGATTACTGTGTGCTAACTTGCATATGTACGTTAGTCGATCTGTGTGCCAAACATACCACCGTACTTGAGAAAGGTTCAATGATTTCCTTGTGATAGACGATGCTGATGTGGAGAGCTACGTGTGGCGCTTCACAGCTTTTTCATTCACAAATTAAAACATACTATATATCAGTACCTGCTCAAACGCTCTCTCTCACACACCAACAATCATGTATCAACTGTTGTAAAATAGAGAGATTAGCATGCAGGGTTGTTTGGTTGCTGCCTGCGCTGGACGCCTGACTCGGGCACGGGCAACCCTATAAAAATATTTTATTAAAACGGATGCAATACCCAGTAGCGTGGTATATCATTTAGTACGTGGAAAAGTGTATTCTATTAAGTTAGAAATAGTAGCCATTAGGTGGGATTGATTTTTTTATTTCAAAAGAATGGATTTTGGGTCGGGATATTAAAAATAAAAACTGAGTCCATAATAACCAGAAGGATCAGTTCCCTTCAAAAAAAAAGGAATATGGCTAAACCAGTATGCATGTGTCGCAATCTGTTCATCAGGGTGTTGATGTCCATCGTCCTGTACGAGAGTGCTTAAGGGGTCCGTGCCAGCTACTCCCGAGGCTGATGGATTCATTCCAGGGAGCTTGCTCCAGCCAGTAGCTGCGCGCACGTCTTCGTAGAACAGCGGATAAGAGCCTGGACCATCCCAGATCCACGTCGGTCTCGCCCTCAACCATTATCGTATCTGTGGTTTGTGGTGGGCCCATTTCCACACATGCATATGTCCATATATATCAACACTTTTGACAGATATGTATGTGCGGCTCTCAATATATATAGGTTGTCGGAATAATGCATGCATGGCGGGTATGATTGTGTTGTTGAGCTAACTGAGGACCTTCTTGACGGTTGCTCAACCGATACGAATGGTAGGATATGATCTCGCTTATATGCATTGGACTGATAATACCAGCCATCTAAATGACAAAATAAATAACTTTTGGTGTTGTCTTCCTCCACTTGTGTCCCAATTGAAAAACGACTTTTAGTACAAACACTGCATGAGATGCAGTGACAGGTCCCTAAAAAGTTGCCACTAATCTGAGTTGTGCGACGTAGCTCGGCACCGAAAATCAACCATTGGTGACGGACGTCCTGTCCTCAATTGAAAATAAACCTACAATATAAAAGACTTACTAGTATCGACCAAACCCTACCTCCACCCCACCACCACTCCTACAACAGCCGTCACTTATCCTTCTCCCTTGGCACCGAACACCTCCTCCCCCCCCTTCAGTCCTCCCCGTCGCCTCCTCCCCTAACGCCATATCCGGCTGGGAGGGGAGGCGACTACTTCGGATATGAGCTAACATCCTTGGGCTTGGAGGATAGATTCAACAGCCTTGAGCTTGGGTGGCACGAATACGGTTGGGGGTGGTCTAGCTATCCTGTCAGGCGAGGGCCTAGGCTAGGCATGGGGTCATTCTATTTTACTTGTCGTCTGTTAGTGGTGGATAATGTCTGCCACTTGCCACTGTTTATTTGACACTAAGAATAAGTAGGATTCGTGGTGGAGCTTTAGTAACAAATTTTGTGTTCAACACTGAGACTCATTTTGGCACGTCACTAAAAAGTTTGTAGTAGTGTTAGTCCATGAGGGGTCGAGCTTTCCTTCGGAATAATTATTAAAAACTATGGTTTTAAGGTTGTATTTTTTAAAAAAAATTACTCTGCCATCCTGTAAATGTTGACGTTCAAAACTAACCTGGAACCAATGTGGCAATGCAAATTGAATGTCCTAAAAAACATCCCAAATTTAGGAATATAAGGAGTAGTAAGTTGCCCTCATGGCCAAGTTCTTAACTATATAGGTTGATCCCTCCTAAAATCATTGAAGCTCCATCACTACTGCTCGCCGCAAGTATCACCATAACCCCAATAGCATATCGAATTTTTAGTGCAAATAGCTTAACCTATCACCATTTACTGTGCCACCACTGAATCTTCTTCTATGACCACAATTTGAAAACAACAAGAGCAAATCCTTAGAGCAACTCCAGTGCTACCTCCAATTTTAAACTCCTACTTGTCATTGGCTGTGTCTTCAACCATCACCATACGTTACTCGTCTCCACTACGGCTACATGACCACACATACATATATGCATATATTTACATTTTTTAGAAAGAAAGCGTTAAAATTTCTAGCTTTGGCTTCAAGGGAAGAAGCTATGCCCCATTGTTAGAACTTGTGCAACACATCGGTATGCATTAACTAACTTATACCCATTGATTATTATAAGTTTTTATGATAAGATGTTAAGATCAAATCCTATTCATAAATCTCCAGGTACCCATTGTCAACGAAGATTTCCATGCATGGTCACTAACTCTAACTTCTGGCATGTGTGGCCTTTATTGACTCATTGTATTCTTCATGTATTTGCATCTAAGCCCAAACTCGGATTGAGTGAGTCCCCCTGAGAGTACCTGCATGTAAATTTTAATTGGAATCTTATAAAAACTGTATCACTTCTACAAAGCCATATATTCTAACAACAAACAATGTCCCCCAAGTAGTTGTTATGTATTTTACTTTACTCTGTATTCCCTTAAGCCAATTGCCAAACATGTATCCACACTTTGAGATGTATGTAAACCAAAATAATTATGCACTAGACCCAAAAGGAACCTTGCATATTTGCAATGAAAGGTTATGTATAGTTTCGTTTGCTAGACAATGGCTGCATTGTTTACTACGAGTCTAATTTTTAGCTAAATTATCTTTGGTTTAAACCATCCCTTTATGTACATATCACATCCAAATTCTGATTTGAGGGGTATTTTCCATTTCCAAAGTCCTCTGTTCCTTTCAATAAATGCATTGTTTATCAAAGCATACATAGAGATCGAGTGAACTGGAAATTTGGCCATGTTGATGTAAATTCTATATGAACACACCAACATCACCGTTTAGTTGTACATTCACAATAATTCTCAGTAGTAATATGCTCCATAATCTAATATTGTCATCTAATGATCTATGAAAATATACATCAACAGGGTCAAAAGTGAAAACATATGCAATAATGTCACTCTTTTCCTTACAATGTTAAGTGTACTGTTGTTGAATTACCAATCCATTTATCCTCCCAAAATCAAATTTGTTTACCATCATTTAGGCAGATAGAACCATATCTTAGAAAGCTATCTTTTACTTAGACTAAGAGTACAAGTCATATGGTTTTATAATAACTTTATCTATAGTTTGCTTTCTAAGGTATTCATTTTAGTAAGGTTTGCCACATACATAGCAAACTTTGATTCTGGATTTCTATATTCTTAATTAACTCCCAAGCACCCTTGATCTTTAGGTTGATATATAATGCTCTATGTCATCAATATATATTTCCTTTTTTGGCCACCACTTTGACAATAGAACTTCGATCTATAATACTCTTTTTCTTCAAGAACTTCTTTAGGAAGTTTGAAAATGGGAGCATAAACATGCCGGCTAGAAGTATGACTCGACAGATGTATATGTTGCCTTTCTTAATGTATATAGGTTGTTGCAATGCATTTTGGGTATAAATATAAGCAAACTAAAGGGCCTTGTTACTATAAAATAGATATGACTGGTGCGATAGTGTCCATGCCATGTGATGATGATCTCGCCAATAGTATGTTTTGGGGCATGACATAGTGGATATTTCAGGACAAATATTAGGGCACCAACTGGATGTCGTAGAATAACATCTCAAGAAACATTACTTTCACCAAATACTCTCTTTGATGATAAGTCAATTTTACTATCTTTAGCAATTTAAAACCTTCATATAGAGTTTGCATTCATTTAGCTATTTAGATTGGATCAATTATCTCCTAATAAAATTTATCATCTTTTTGTCTCTGTAAAAATGGATCTTCATCATCTATAAAAAAATTGAATGCTTTTAGAGGGGGCTTTGGTGATTTCTTACAACGGAAAACTAATTAACTTTCCTTGATTATATCTTTCTTTCATAAAACAAAATGTTAATTGTTTTTATGTATCATATTCCCTTGCAGTTCAAACGCACAATTCTTTTGTTGATCCTAACGAGTGGATGTGGCAGCAGACCCTAGATACATACAACTACCCTTCCTATATACCATCAAACTACCATATACTGGTAGAGATTATGCAGTTCCATCAAACAACACATCGCATGATGTGCATGTGAGGGGAAATCAGATAGCCGGTAATCAGGACAACATATATAGAAGTTAATTTGCAGGTCTTTGATTTTTTTTTCATGTCCCAACTGACGCACAAATATATTTACTTTATACAAATATGAATACGAGATGCCCAGTCATCTGCATAGGTTAGGGCGTGTCCGGGTGTGGACGAGCTGTGTGACATGATTTTTGCTTCACGTGGAACCGCGTGGAAATGGAATGTCAAACCGGACAAGTGGGCCTTTTATATTTCTCTACTCCTTTTTTCTATCTACAACGTGCAACTAATGCTAAGCATTATGTCTTGCACACTGGGATCTTGAGTATAATTAATATTTAATAATCATGATCCTAACAGGAACCATGTTGAATAAAGGATCTTGGGGACAACATCATGTTTTTTGTTAATACAAAATGGTGACTTAATCATCAATCGATGAAAGTTCTAACCAACTAGATTATAGTGGAAGAAAGAAATACGGAAAGGGGGCCGTTTCAGCTGTAAATTAGTGAAACAGTTATGATGGAAAATAAGACATGTTGTTGTAGTATATAGTATGATATTGAGGCCATAATGCTGAGAACTTGGCGTGAAAGTAGCTGGGAATAGAGGGTGATGGGTACCCGTACCTGTATGGCGTGAAAGTACTCATACCAAGTGGCGATACAATATGCAGAGACATAACACTTGAATTGGATCGTGAAGTTATCTATTCAAAGATGAATATATAGGACAATGAGTTTTAGACACGAAGTAGGATCATTTAATCCCATATGTATACAATAAATTAATCTAGTAAAGCGGAGTTGTTAAATACCGAGGCACTGAGATGAATAATGTAATTTGTTGAGGATGTATTAATTAGCTACTTAAGTTTATACATAAAGTACGCCTGCAAACACTGATGGCACATTTAACAATGCTAGATCAGGACTTCATTGGCAGGAAAAGAAAACAGAAACCAGGTGCAGAACCCGTGGAATTCGGAAGGCACATGAGTGCTCGTCGTTTGATCTAGCGAGAGCTTCTGGTCCTTGACTTTTGCCATGCAGCGCACAAACTGAACCGTAGTGGAATTTTGCAAGTTGTGTTCTCAACGACGATGTTCTCCGGTGGCCAGCATTATTCTTGATTTGTCCTGTTGTTTTTCCCCATAATTTTCGGGTGAAGCCGTGAAGAAAGATATGCGTACAGTAGGTAGCATTTGGTCATTCACAAACATGCGAGTGGCGTGCCCGAAAAAGAGGTAAAGTGAATGATGTATTTGAGACTTTTTCTTGCATTTGACCACCGTGTAAAGAAGAAACCCTAATGTTTCCAGCGTGTAATGAATACTATACTAATTAACCGATAATGACTAACAGATCGGTCAGAATAGTTGATCAACATGATTGTGTGCTACAGTATAGTTCAGACTTTAAATAATGCGGGTTCTCAGGTTCTGAACACGATGAAGCAGAAGTAAAGGTTCCTAGCTTTACATTATATTGTAGCGAGCTGGTTCTACTTTAAAATGTCGTTGGAGTGATCATGTTATACGTTGACAGATATCTACTAAACTAATGCATTTGGAGGTGCAGCTTATAGTAAGGTTACACGCTTGATTTAAGAGAGCTTTATAGTACTACACATGCGCTACTGATGTGCGTAATTAGCATTTAGCAAACATGGGGAGTGATTGATCACATATATCCACAAATGCGCTACTGATGTGCATCCAGCTGGAGGAGGAAATGAAAAATGTCCATGAGGAACATGGCACGCGTAGTTGACTGATGATGAGCAGGCAACCATCAGTTAATCCGCCGACCGGGCGGGATAGCAGAATGCCACGTTGGCCGGCATGGCACCGTGGCCCCTAGTCAGCACTGAAGCAGTCAACACTGTGTGTCCTAGCTGGCTAACTCAGTAACTCCATTCCACCCGGCCCAGCGATACGATGAACCCAATACCTTGCCGCCGCCTACTATTCCAGTTGCAGACAACAGACGTCTAGATCGTTTCTGTAGGCTCGGCTTCTACAATTAAAGGGCGACAGTGTATATGGTTGGGAGCCAAAATAGCCAACATGCAGATCCATCCCCTTGCAAGTTACAAATAAAATGACCATTTACGTTACATATATACAAACGACATAGTCTTTTGCGCAAAAGAAAGCATCCCTCTTGTAACCTTGTTGATCTTGAGCGTAACAGCGCGCATATACATCCTCACTAACTATTGTCGGATGGCCGATAGGAATGAGATGTGCGTGCATGCAACCGTATCCAAGGATATCGTTTGCCGTGTGGCGACTATCGTTTCTAGAATTAATGCTCGAGAAAACAATCGTTTCCAGTAGAACAATTGCACTAGACAAGTGTGCCCCAAGTAGCTAGACAAGTGTGCTTCTTGCACGCAGATAGAAATAACGTTGATCATTTGCAAAACATTTGCTTTTTTTAGAACTCTAGCCCACTAGGAGGTCATAGCGCTGTAGCATTTGATGAACTGTCAACCTCTCGTTGAATTGCTTTATGCAACTAAAACTAATAATGCTTCCACGCTACATTTTGGAAGAGTTGACGAGGCCATTTTTTCCCAATGAGAAATTGCGTTTCCAATCTTCTTACATATAGATTAAGGATGCAAATTGGAGATACTCTAAAAGTTCAACTAAATAAAGCGGGTTCATTTTTAAAACGGAGTTGTTGACATGTTTAACTAAAGAGAGGGCACGAGTTAACTTGAAACAGGAGAAGGTAAAAACTGACACCACATGTCTGATGTGCAAAAGATTTGTTGAGGACTGTGGCCACCTATTTTTTAAATGCAAACTAGCCAGAAAATGTTGGCGATCAATGAATCTGGAGAGGGAGGGGGCGGTGCAGCTTTTCGCAATGCTGTTCCGGGAAGGAAGTGGCTCAAAGGATCTGGACTATTATGCAACGAGACCAACAAATGCGAATTGTGGTGCTGTTGTGGAGATGGTGGTCAGATAGAGATAAGGCAAATGTTGGGGAAAGAATTCAAAGTGCAGGGGAAGTGTGTAGCTCTGTAGAATACTCTACTACATGAGCTCTTTTGCAAAACTGAACGACTCAATGAAATCACAACCTCTGAACCAACAACCACAGTGGAGACCACCACAACAGGAGTCTTACAAACTGAATGTTGATGCAGCTTTCAAGCTAGGTTCAAAGAAGAGAGAATGGGGTTATGAGGCTAGAGATAGCATAGGTTCAGTACTGGACATCAGAGACGGCACCATTCAAAGAGCGAGCAGTGCGCTTCATGCTGGAGCTTTAGCTGCTCTCCATGGCCTGGAGTGAGCTACAGAGTTGGGGATGACGATAATTGTCTTGGAGACGGATGCTGAAATTTTGGGGAAAGCTTTGACATCAACAGCATTGGATTGTGGTTCACAAGGTGCTCTATTCTGGCACAGGCACAGACAAGCAGTTCTGGAAGCAAATTTTGTGTCTTACTCTGTT
Source organism: Chloris gayana (assembly GCA_031894775.1). Lineage (NCBI taxonomy): Eukaryota > Viridiplantae > Streptophyta > Magnoliopsida > Poales > Poaceae > Chloris > Chloris gayana. Next base: position 17,015 of record JAUNZO010005117.1, on the reverse strand, counting down.
CTGTTTATCCTAGAAGCTGTAATAGGGTGGCCGATTGTATGACCAAACATGGTGTACCTGCCTTTCCTGCTGGAGGGTATGCGTTCTGGTGCCAGGCACCTGACTTTGTAACCAATTATGCCACATTCGTCTGGCGGAACTGCTCCCCTCCCCGCGTGCAGTTCTTCATGTGGCTCTTGGACGCGCATCAAGTCCCGTGCCCTCCTCCTCGTCCGGCATGTCGTCACGGACACGTCCTGCGAGCTCTGCAACGACCCGTGTGAGGACGCGGACCACATCATCTTCGATTGCCCGATGGCGCGTGCCTTCTGGCATGCCGTTGGTCTCGACATCAACTCGGCCGCCGTCTGCCGCCTCACTACACTACCGCGGCCAGGTGCGCTGCTGACGGCGCAATACCATGTCTTCCTACACTTGTGCTGCTGGAACATTTGGAAATATCGGTACGAAGTTGTTTTTTGCCATGAGCCCCCGTCGTTGCGCCGACTCTTGGACAGGTGCCGGAAGACGCCACAATGTGGCAATGTCGGCTGACTCGCACGTCTCGTCCTCTTGGTGTTCCTTTTTCTCTTCAATAATGTAAGCACTTGATTGGTTTCTTTACCTTAAACTCTCCCTGTAATCCGCCTGCGAGCCGTTTTGGGCTACCATTTTTTTAATAAAATGGATCAAGTGGGGAAATTATCCCCCCCCCCCGGTTGACACTTCAAAAAAAAAATTTATGTCTCTGCCAATTTGCATGGAGTTCCTGGTTTATAAAGTGCCGTGAGTTTCGAAAAGAAAATAAAAACTAAAGAGGGTTGGAAGATACACTCAAGGTCACTCATTTGCGCTCCTAATATACTCATGGTGCAAGCAAGAAGCAACTCATCGAATATAGTAGTGATGGTCTCGTGAATCCTCTAATCTTATTTGGAGTATAATATGTTGGGGCAATTGCAAGACTGCCCTCTTTTTTGGAGGTCAATTCTGATTTTGGATCTCTTTTCCAAACTTTGTAAAATCGGACCTCCTTTTTGAATCTGAAACAGCAGGTTGCCCCTATTCTGTTAGGAGCAGTTAACGGTGTGAAACCTATGGTAAAAAGACGAAAACGCCCTTGGTAAAAAAATTGCAAAAAAAACAGATTTTTTATATTTTTGAAAATGATTTGTGCTCATTCATTTTTTAGCATGATTTTGACATATTTTTTGAGCATGATTTTGACATATTTTTTGAAATTATGTTGTGTGCTGATTTCTTGTGAAAAATCATTTCAAATGCTGCTAAAATTATGGTGATGTGTTGAATACTTGTCAAAGTTTAGTTCATATGCTACTGAAATGTTTCGAAAAATATGTCAACATCATGCTAAAAAATGAATGAGCACAAATCATTTTCAAAAATATTGAAAAATCTGTTTTTTGCAATTTTTTACCAAGGGCATTTTTGTCTTTTTAGCATGGGTTTCACACCGTTAACTGCCCGTAACAGAATAGGGGCAAACGGCTGTTTCAAATTCAAAAAGGAGGTCCGATTTTGCAAAGTTTGAAAAAGAGGTCCAAAATCAGAATTGACCTCCAAAAGGAGGATAGCCTTGCAATTGCCCCTAATATGTTATATGAAAAATATATTTCTTATACAGCCGCTAACTTCTGTTGGCAAAACCTTGTATTTCTTCCCTAGAGTTTCAGGTCCGTTTTGAATCTCATGGTTTTCAAGAAACAATAGTATTGAAAAACCGTGGTTACAAAAACTAGAAACAGCTAATACTATAACTAATTTTTTAAAAGTAAAGTTTGCTTTTGCATTTTTGAGATAAACTCTAGCATGTTTGGCGAATTTGGATATTTTTATAGTATTTCTTTTATTGAAAAACGCAAGCTGGTGAAATGTTATGCAAATAATATAAAGTACACTTGGACACAAATATATATATAAATTCTTTTGATGTGTACATGGAATATTATAAATCGTATCCCATAATATACTGAATTATGAAGAGAGAAGCGTCATCCAATCCAAGAGTCTTTCCCAGCTAATCAACGGTTCTCTTAGCTGATGACAACCATGCTGATGTTTTTTCAAAGCAAATTGTTTTAGACATAATTTTGTTCTCACATTCTCACATTCCGTGGAGTGATTAATGAAGATTGTTGTGATTACATGTTGTTAGAATAAAAGAAATGGTACATAGAGTAAAATTGTTGGAACTAAAATAAGTGTCATTCTCATTTTTCGAGGAGCCAATTAATTTTAACTTTCACCAATTGATATATGTTTATAATATATAATTAATATCATTAGATAGATCATTAAATGTATTTTAAAAACAAACTTATATAGATATACAAAATTTACTAATATTTTCTAAATATAGTCAAACTTAAGAAATTTTGATAGACATGAATACCGATAATTATTTTTTAATCCAGGGAGTTTTTACAGGAGAGACGCTAACAAGCACTAAAATCACAAAGTTGAAATACGGAGGGTAAAATCACAATTGAGATTGTAGCCTGGGGTAGAAACACAATTGTCCCCTTAAAAAACCCTCAATCAAACTACACTTAGAACTGAAAAGTACTGTTTCTTGGTGATGTAGGCCATTTGACCTCTCTGATACGATGATACGATGCTAGGATATCCATCAAGCGTTGTGCACCCTTTTGGCCGCTAGCTTTAGTGAAAGAAGAAAAGTGTGCAATAATCATCATCTATTAGGCGTGAGATATTATTTGGGCCGAATGATGCCTTACCGACGAAGCCCATTTCGACACGAATCACAAGGTTGGGCCGGGCCTCATCTTGAGGCCGGCCAAGGGCCAGCGCCGAGACGAGAGGAGGAGACGGCCGCCCTCCGGAAGAGGAACCCAACCAGCCACCAAACCCTTTCCACCATCGATCCGGCGGAGGCGGCGCGGCGAGCTAACCAGTCACAAACTCACAATGGTTGTTGAAGAGATCACCGAGGGCGTGAAGAACCTCACAGTCGCCGGAGATGGGGCGGCTGCTTCAGCCGGCGGCGGCGAGGGGCAGAAGAGGGGCGCCGGCGGCGGTAACAGCAACCGCATCCAGGTGTCCAACACCAAGAAGCCCCTCTTCTTCTACGTCAACCTTGCCAAGGTACGGCTGCGTGCTTAGGTTGAATCGTTGTCTCGTTGCGGGTTCCTGACCACTTGCTTGGTTAAATCGTTGCAGAGGTATATGCAACAGCACGGCGACGTCGACCTCTCCGCGCTCGGGATGGGTGCGTCTCTATCTCCCAAGCACAATCCTGCCTCTCTCTTTCTAGTTGATGGAAGAGAGATTTCTAGTTTCATTGGTGTCAAGCCTATAATCCTTCATGTTTGTGATTTTGGCTTGGGGCCTTAGGGGGATTGAGTAATGTTGGTATCATTGCTTTGCTTTTTAACCTTGTGAATTGTTAGGCTTCGATTCTTTTTAGCGTCTATACATTATGTGGATATGATATGTGCAAGATCCGAAACTGCACGGTCTAGTTGTATAGATGTTTTGACTGCTAAAACCCTAACGTTTCTCATAGGCCCTTTGCCTTCTAATCAGCAGTTATCATGTGTCAAGAATCGACATATATGTAATTCAGTAGAAATGTTTGAATTCGGTTCTGCAACTTAGCCAGATTTGCCAGCCTAGGGAGATCCTGGTTGATTTAAGATGCTCTGTATCCAGAGTCGACACTAGAGAAGTAGAGATGCAGAAAATGGAAACCCACTCCTGAAAATCTCGCAACTGATTTTTGAGTCTCATTTACTATCTTATAAGCAGGAAGAACTAATTACTACCGACATTGTATATTGGTTCATGATGTTATTGATCAGATCATGCCATTAGCTGCGGTTTGGATGTTTTCTTTGTAGATATCCAAAACCTTTATCGTTGTAAAACAGTGCTGTTTAAGGTAACTCTAACCAAGTTGATTATTCTGTTTCCAGCAATTGCAACCGTTGTGACCGTGGCGGAGATTCTGAAGAACAATGGATTTGCTGTTGAAAAGAGTAAGGAATTTCAGCTCCCCTTGTACATTGTATTAATGTTCCACATGATTCATTGTCCTGTATCTGAACTTTCCGCTTGCTTCTTTATTGTCAGAGATTAGGACATCCACTGTCGAAATAAACGACGAATCAAGAGGCCGCGCCTTCCAGAAGGCCAAGGTAGACAAGACTAGATTCTTTTTTGTGCCAATGTGAAATATGTCCATTTTCAATCTGGCAATTTCTTTCTGTAATTTTGCACTCTTATTTTCCCCTTTTTTTCTGAACTAACTTTGGGCTTTATTTCTCCAGATTGAGATAGTGTTAGGAAAGTGAAATATGTCCATTTTCAATCTGGCCATTTCTTTCTGTAATTTTGCACTCTTATTTTCCCCTTTTTTTCTGAACTAACTTTGGGCTTTATTTCTCCAGATTGAGATAGTGTTAGGAAAGTGAAATATGCCAATTTTCAATCTGGCCATTTCTTTCTGTAATTTTGCACTCTTATTTTCCCCTTTTTTTCTGAACTAACTTTGGGCTTTATTTCTCCAGATTGAGATAGTGTTAGGAAAGTGAAATATGTCAATTTTCAATATGGCCATTTCTTTCTGTAATTTTGCACTCTTATTTTCCCCTTTTTTTCAGAACTAACTTTGGGCTTTATTTCTCCAGATTGAGATAGTGTTAGGAAAGTGAAATATGTCAATTTTCAATCTGGCCATTTCTTTCTGTAATTTTGCACTCTTATTTTCCCCTTTTTTCTGAACTAACTTTGGGCTTTATTTCTCCAGATTGAGATAGTGTTAGGAAAGAGCGAAAAGTTTGATGAGTTGATGGCCGTTGCTGCGGAAGAGAGAGAAGTGGAAGGTGGTGAAGATCAGGCTTAGATAGGGTACTAGCGACAAGCTTCTGTTGTAGTGTTCTGTTAGTTCGTGAGAGCTGACATTTGTTCTTGGTTAGCTACAATTTCAATTTCATTTTCAATGGCAGTGAATGTTGATGATGGATGTCAGTAATATCCATCACGGTTTAGACAGCTAGTTGATTAGTTTCTTTGGCCATGTATGCTTTGCTAGTTGAATGCTTCCGTTAAAAATAATCTGGTGGTGCGTAGTTATTTTTTTGTCGTTCTTTAAGCACATTTTATTGTCCGTATTCCTTGAATTATTCTATGCCAAATCTTTGTGATGTCTTAGGTATCGTACCTGGTTTGCAGTATGATATGATGTCAATTTTTCCAACTTCAGTGCAAAACTTTGAATTAAACTGGTTTTCGCAACTGGGTTTACTTTTTTTAAAAAAGAACTTTTCCTCCGTGCAATTTATGAGCTGCTTGGACGTGCCACGTTGAAGCACAGGGGCTGAGCCAGGCTCGTGTGGTGGAGATGGCCGCAGCTCTATGGAGCCTAGGCAGCAGCGCCTGTGCGTGAAGCACATCGTTTGCAGCTCAGAGCTTCGACAATGGCTCCCGCCGGGCTGTGCGCCTCGTGCTACTACTCGCCTGCAACCCTGCCACTCCACCGACATCACGGCCTCCCGCCGCAGCATCCACCGCAAGCCATTCGAAGAGGAAGATGGCCGAGGTTGCAGATATCTGCATCTGCCAGCGGCGCTCGGGCAGAGGAGTCCATGAAGGCCACCACGGACGCCGAGTTCTTCCAGCCCGGCGACACCAGGCCCATCATGCTCTTCGACGGTGAGCAACTGAATCTGTCAACCCGTTCCCCTCCATGATTTGCCTCTCATATGGGCCAATCACTAATCTGCAAGTGCGTGCTCTGCGTGTAGGCGTCTGCAACCTCTGCAACGGGGGCGTCCGTTTCGTGCGAGAGCACGACCCCAACAGGTAAACCTTATCTGATCAATCCTTGCTCACTTGCTACTGTATTTGTACCACTGATCACTGGATCACAATTATACATTCAGTAACAGCACAGCTGAGTGGTCGATGCTCACAGCTGATCAACTTCAATTCCAATGAGCAGGAGCATCAGGTACGTGCCGCTGCAGAGCGAGTCGGGGAGGAAGCTGTTGCAGAGGTCAGGGAGGGCCCCCGATGACATCTCTAGCGTCGTTCTTGTCGAGAGGGACAGGTGATCAAGCCACAATCAGTCTCCAAGGATTATTGATTAGTATGGCTTCATAGTTGATTATGAAGTGATAATTTTATTCTTGATGATGGACAGGTCTTACATCAAGTCTGAAGCGGTGCTGCGGATAATGGACTACCTCAACCTGCCGTTCCCGCAGCTGGCCATCTTCCTCAAGCTTGTCCCTCTGTGAGCTCCCTCTCCTCCTCCCCCTCCCTGTTCAGCTCAATTCAGAGTGTGATACTGTGTCTTATTCAGAAAATGTAACTGTACGGTTTTCTTATACTGATTCTGTTGTGCTGATTAGGTTTCTGAGGGATTTTGCATATGACAACATTGCGGACAACAGGTACGCTGTGTTTGGCCGTTCAGAAACGGAGGCATGTGAGATATTGTGAAGTGCTAGCCCAGACACCTTGTGACCTTCTTGTGAGGATCACATAAAGGTTCAAGTGTCACTCAGGAAAGTTGTCACAACTCACAACAATATGGCCACTAAAGTAGCTAGGAAAATGAAGGACACAATGATAATTTTGGTTTATATATTTAGATATCTGATACACTATGCATATGTGATGTAACTTAGCTGATGAAATAAATCAGACCCTAGCTTAGTAGTCCTTGTTTACAAGGCACTCCTCTAAGAAGAACAAAAGAAAAAATCCAGTGTAGCTATCTCTTTGCATGTGGTTGCAATGAGGAGCACTAATAGCTACAAAAGGATGTCAAAAAGTTACATGTGGCACCACCATGCCTGCAGTAGTCCCATTGGCATTTAAAATAGTGGCATTCGCTGGGGCGCTATGGTTCATCCAAGAGAGATCGATGTTGCTGAGGTAGATATCTTGGCAGTGAACACTTTGGCTGCACAATAATCTGATGGCTTGTTGGTCGGTGGATGTCCCCTGGATATTGATAAACCTCGCATCGCTTATTGCCACACCACCATCCTACAAACACAACAAGTGCAGACATGTTTCAACCTTTGATTTATAGGTTTATGAATCAGCGTAGTGATGATCGGCATGATGACATTGGTATGTGTCGTCACCTTTTCTGGACAATTGCCTTGTGGACAATAGAACTGGTCGATAACAATAGGATATTGAACTGCGGACATGTTGAGGTCTTCAAAAAGGAACGCCCTTGCATAGCCCTTCCCTCCCTGCATCCATATCTTACATTAGCGGAATTTTCTGGTGTGTGTTCTATGTTTTACGGAGATCAAATGTAAAGGGAGCGCAGCCATCAGTATGTGCAGAGGCCAGAGGGTGTTTTGTTGTTTGTTACCTGCCATGATTTGATCCTGACGCCGGTCATAGTTTCAAAAAAGCTGCAATTAGATACTGTGATCCCTTCCACCTGTGCTATCTCAGAGCCTCCAAGGCTTCCCACACTGCGAAGTAAACATCAGGAAGATAAGCTCAATGCATGTTACTAAACAAGGCTTATTTTGTTATTCAGGACATTGCAAGGAAAATCATGGTTATGGAATTGCACCTGATTCCATGACCAGGCCCGCACGTGCTGTCCGTGATATTGACATTTCTGGTGTGTGATAGGATTGATACGCAGTCATCTCCTGCATGTTTGTTTAACTCCAGCATTCATACGAATTTGAGGTTCATTCAATTAATTGTTTGACTTACCGTCAAAGCTTTATGCATACAATAGTATAGATTGATATGTTCTCTACACGTACACGGCTGTGGAAGTGCAATTACCTGTTTGGATAGAGCAGTCGGAGATGGAGACGTCGTTGGATAACGCCATGGTTATGCCGTCCGTGTTGGGACTATCGCCAGGCGCGCTTATGGAGACATCGTTCACTTGCACCTGGCTGCAGTTGAACAAGGTCATGTGCTTGTCTGCGCTGTCCGTCAGACGTATCCCTCTCACCACAAGATTGTTACAGAATGCGAATGCTAGAAGCTGATTTACAACGAAGACAACAACGAGTCAACACTTCAAGTAGCTAGCTAACTGGTTTTTAAACTGAATCAAATAATACGATGCAACACTTACGATAGGCCGCGATTCGCATCTCTGCCAAAGTGAATAAGATTGTCAGCAGTGATAAGAGGAAAGTGTAACTGGTGAGGCTAATTTGCTCACTACCATCACAAAGATACGGTGGTATATATTTGCAGCTCGAGGATCTTTGCGATGGTATTGGCATGTATGCCGAAGTCTAAGATGCCTACCTTTTGGTTAAAGCAATCCCACCAGATGGCACCTTGGCCGTCCATGGAGCCACTTCCGACCAGCGTCAAGTTGTCGATCCTGCAGAAGGTCACAAGGTTGTCTTCCACCGACGTCCACGTTTTGTTTGGTGCCACAATCTTGCCATCCAGCTGCAGTCGTTACCCGTTCAGACGTGTCGCCATTACAACTGGATTATTCAGGATGGCAAAACTGTCGATGTTACTTACTTGTACGGTGATTGGCGACTTGCAGGGACCTTCAAATCTAATATTGGACAACAAGAATGTCTGTCCGCCAGGGACGACCATGATAGGTTGATGGCTATCGTTACAAGCCGCTTGCCATGTCGTGAAGAATGCCTGTTGGCAGACATGACAGAAACAGAGATAAGCAGGATTGCAATGTATAAGAGAACACACAAAGTATCTATAGGTATTCGAAGGGTTGCGTTGTTACCTCTGCATCATCTGTCTCGCCATCCCCAAACGCATGGAAGTCTCGGACGTTGTAGATCTGTGGCTGCCCTTCTGCCCATCGGATGACCAGTACAAGCACCAAAATGAAGATATGTTTTACTGCAGCCATCTTCTAGAAGAAAGAATGATTGATTAGAGTGGAACTTAAAGACAAATAAAGCGTCGAGCTGATGAACACTCACCATTACCAGAGTAACGTTTGCTTTGATTGACCTGATTCAGTTTTTTATGGGGATTTGAAGCAGCTAAGCTTTGCGTCACTCTGGCAAAACAAAACGAATGAGGCTTGTTGTTATTAGCCGAACGCCTGAACTCTCTGAGTTCCTGATCAGTAATTATAGAGATCATATAGACAGCCTCTTTATGGTACTGTCTATTGAATTTGGAAGGAAGTAATCCAATGAAAATATTTTATTGTCCAGCCAACCGGGATCATCGCAGAGCCTTCCGAGTAGAATTCTGCTAGTCATTTTTCATTCATTAGCAATATTTTCGCCTTCCATTTTCATGTTTTGGAAATTTTATTTCCTATGTTCTTATGGTAACCAACGATTAAGCGAAACTCTGTCACTCTTGAACGTGATCCGCTATAGATTGAAAATACACAATAAGCGCACTCGCAGCATTGTCATATTGATTTATGTGCACCGTGACGTGTTTCATATCGCACTCGTACGTTCAAGAGCGTGCTACCATATAACTTGATGCGTATTTGTATAGTTACGTCAGAAAATTATTCCAAGATGGCACTGAAACGTGACACTGTTAAGGTTCAAATGTTCCTTCGTGTACTCTTATCTGGCACCCTCATCTTCGTGTACTCTTATCTGTCACCCTCATATTTGGATGCCTGGCACCAGAGATTAGTTTATTTACACAAGTAAATCAATTACGACAAAGATCAACTATTGATGATTATGGTCACGGAAAATATTTTAATTGCTGTAAACTTTCCAAATGAAAAGGTCGTAAAAGTGTATAAGTAATAACAGATAACTTTTTTATCTTTTTTTTAGGACAGATAACTTTTTTATCTAATAATCCTTTTGGATAAAACTATATGAACACACACTCTATGATCATTTGTACATTAGTTACCTACATGGTATACGAAATAAAAATATGTGTGAATCGCCCTTGACGTAAGTAGGTGCGATTTTTTCAAATCTTTCAGCTTAGTTATAGGGATCGGTAGCCCGAAATTTTGCACTATACAATTATGAATCAATAAAAGACCGGTGCTCTGGACCATTGACAATCACCTCTGTAGTAACCTTCCATACTTGCATCAACTTTACTTACGCCGAGCTCTCGAGATCTGCGGCCCCGTGCCCGGCTTGCTACAACGCACCTTCGCTGCAGTTCCGTCGCACCACCGCGCACCAAGAATAGTACTATACAACATCTATATCCATTGAACATTGTGCACGTTAGGGCTGGGCGTTCGGTTTATACGGTTATTACGGTTCGGTTATTTCGGTCTCATGAAAATTCGGTTTTAACAAAATTAAAAACCGAAATTCTTTATAGAAAATTCAAAACCGAACCTAATTAACCGAAATATTTCGGTTCGGTTTTCGGTTTTAACCTAAATTTGAAAAATAACACTATTTCATATAAAAATTTTAAGATATTAATTAGAAAAAAATACAAATATGATAGTAACAAATCAAATAAGTCACAAATACTAATATATGTGATGTTGAGTGGTAATGAAATCTTTGTAGACCAATCCTTCTTTTAGATAATTGGCAATTACGCACGTAGCAAAATAAACAAATAGTTTCTAAAGTATGATATAAAAGAAGTTCGGTTATTTTGGTTAATTCGGGTTTGCAATATTAAAAACCTAAATAATTTCGGTTAACCTAATTACTCAATTTTAGTAACCGAAATATATTTCGGTTAACCGAATAAAGTAAAATATCGGTTATATCGGTTCGGTTTCGGTTTCGGTGTTCGGGTTTCGGATTTTTTGCCCAGTCCTAGTGCACGTTGTACTGCAAATCACCCTCCTCGCATGGAGCCACTCCATTGCCGTGCTTCACTTTAGAGGACTTAAAGCAGGAACAAGAAAATGAGGTACACCACTTTAGTTTTGTTTTATAATAAAAAATTGGCTTCTCATTGCAGGATGGGACTTAAAAGATGAAGGAGAAAGCCGTGATGACAATGTTAAAGACCTTGGGGGTGCTTGACTTTATGTAGTATAATAATAGTTCGAATTTTCATGCCTACACGTAAAAAAAGGTTTTGAAGCTCTTTGGTACACTGTTGTGTTGTACCCCAAGTTGGATTCATTTGGCATGATATTCACAATGGACCTTGAGAATCAGATGAGGCGTAGCAATGTGATGGCGCTAAGAAGACTCCAAATTTCAAGATTTTTTTAGGGAAACTACGGTGAGGGTTACCCGCATGAATCCCCTCATTTGTCATTTCACATAAATGAAAAAATATATTATTTGTACATAGTAGTATATTGTCAAGAACAGAAAACAAAGATACATCAACAATCTAAATAAAACAATTAAGCCATAAAATTTCTAATTGTTGATGTACAGGAATATCCATCATATACCAAGTCTGCACAATCCATTCATGAGAATGAAACCGTTTCAGTTTGCACGATCACCAAAAATCTGCTTGCCGATTTTACATTGGGACAACGGAATCCTCACTCCGATCTTCTTCTAATCAGGGTGTGGCCATACCCCAACCTATGGTCGCCACTGTTTTAGCATTTTTTTTTTTCGAAAGTTCCGGGACATTGTCCGGCTTATATTAATAAGAAGAAATAGAGGTTACATGCGCAAGTTGCGTAATTGTACAACATCCTTGCAAGGTCAGACCGACCAGCAAGGCAAAATAAAAGAAAGCGACTACTCGCGGTTTGGAAAAACACCAAGCGCCGTGACATGTTTAGCCCCTGCATTGCTCCAATTGTTCGCTTCTTCCTGTACTTGGCGAAGTAGAGTCGTTGCCGTTTTTTCCTCTTGCTTGAAGACACGATTATTACGCTCTTTCCATATCGTCCATATGACCAGGAGTACCATGGATTGGATCCCCTTCTGTTGTGCTTGCCCAGTCTGCATTTTCAATTTGAGTAGCCAGTCCTGGATCTGTTTTAGCATTGTCCGACGCGCTTCGAGGGAAGGAAGCCTCGAAGTGGGGAGGGGCATTGGAAAAGAACGAGAGCCATCATTCCTCAAATTTTAACTCGGAAATGGCAGATTCTGTCGCTTTTATAACAACCAGAGCCTAAGAAACAGAGTCGCCAACTGTGTGCTGCAAGAATAGCTGCCTCTACACTCGTAGAGAGGTGACAGGTCGATTTTATTTGTGAAAACTTTCCATCAGGATTATTGCAAGAAAATAACTTTCCATCATGTACATATCCACCGATAAATAAAAGAAAATAAAAGCGCAGTACAGTATACACTGATGATTTGTCGCAACCACTGGTTCCTCGGCGAGTCACCATCATGGCATAACGATCATGGCAGCAGAGCACCATTGTGCTCTGCTATACGCACGCACCACGCGCACCCAATCCGCGTCCCCGATCACATGGACTGGGCCGCGGCAACGGATGACGGCGCACCATCATCGGCGGCGGGCCGGCGCACGCAGCGGTTGAACCCGTACCAGACGCCGGCGGGGATCGGGTCGCCGTAGTAGAAGGTGGAGGGCGTGGAGGAGGTGGGCTCGAACACCCGGACCCACTCGGGCGTCCACCCGGCGCGGCCGCCGCGGCGGAGGTAGAGGTAGCAGACGCCGTAGCCGCAGGGGCCCGACACGCGGAACGTGTCCGTGGCGCACCGCTCGAACCCGTACTTCGGGGTCAGCTGCGCCACGTACACCTCGTTCCGGTACGCGTCCCCGAACGCCAGGCTCACCGCGTCCGGCGACCGCGCCGGGGACGCGCAGCTCGTCTTCACCTTCACCGTGTACGTGCACGTGCGCCGCAGCGAGCCGTCGTGCTCCGCCGCTGCCTGATGCGCATCGCCTGCTGCTGCTTCCACCAACAGCGGTGTCGCCGCCGTTGAGGCCTCGAGCGGCCGCGGCTTCGACAGCTGGAACGCGGCGGCTTGCAGGCAGGAGAGGGCGGCGAGGCTCAGCAGCGCGAGGCAGCGGAGCCGTGGTACGGCGCCGGCGGCCATGGCTGGGTTGAGCGGGTCGCTGTTGACTAGCTACAGCCTACAGCTGGTTTGGTGAGCCTGAGGACAAGTGGAGAACTTGTGGTTGGTTGGTTGCCTGGTCTCTTGAGCTTGGTTTGGGTGCAGCTTTTTTTTGCTTTCAGACCTGGCTGCCTGGTGACTGGCACATAACAGGGTGGTTGATTTGTTAAGGTTTTCCAAATCAGTTGCCCTTGATCTGATCGGGATCTGACCTATCGAGATTAAAAACTTGTTAGAAGTGTCCGGATGACAGTGGCGCCCAACCGTCCTGTTGTCAACTCTGAATGGTGCATTATAATGGCTCTGGCCGTGTCAAATGAAGAAGAGGCACCTCAATCCAAGAAAAACAAAACGTAGGAGTGGCTAGCCATGATCCACGAGTCCAGCGTCGCTTTCTTCATCAATCAGGAGCGTGATAGATGGAGACTTTTTTTAAAAAAAAAAGGCAACAAATATGGGGCATTCCGAGAATTGAACTCGGGACCTCTCGCACCCTAAGCGAGAATCATACCACTAGACCAAATGCCCTTTGTTGAGCTCGGTAGGACTTAGTTTTTATATATTTCTAATCTACCATCACAACCATTAATTCCCACAAAATCGGATTAGATACAATCACGAAAATCATGCGTGTCCACTCTCAGCAATCCTAGTGCACAACGCTTGGTTGGACGAATTACTCAACCTTCACTAACAGCAAAAGAAAGTGACAAGCAACACCACGTCTTCGCCCAAATTAACACCAGCAGTACTGCCCACGCACAGAGCACAGCATTCACTTCACGGCTCGGCTCTGACATCTCGCACAAGAAACCTTTTTTTTCTTTGCGATGAAATTACCGAAACCTTCACACACACACAAAAAAATAGTACAGAAAAGTGACAAGCAACAGCATGTCTTCTCACGAATTGATACCACCAGCACAGCCCCTGGCGCCACTCGATCGCTGTCCCCAATCAAAGCGTGCACGGCCACCAACAGCTGCTCAGTTGATCCTGGAGCAGCGCCTCCTGACCTCGCCCTGGCCGCCGGTCTTGACCCCGACGGCGGCCATCTTGACCATGGCCCTGGGGAACTCGTAGTTGAACCGGAGCCCGAACAGGCCGCGGACGTTGCCGGCGTACTTCTGCACGACGGCCTGCGTGGCGGCGTCGCTCCACAGCCGCTGGTCCGACTCCAGCACGGCGTTGCCGTCGCGCACGTTCTTGAAGAAGCTCACGTCGAAGGCGCCGGGGGTGTCCCGGTCCAGCGCCACCGCCCGGCGCGGGTCGCCGTTGGCCGGGCACAGCGCGCGCAGCTGCGGCAGGAACGCCTGGCTGATGGTCGGGTCCGGGTTGCCGGTCGCCGTGAAGTTGGACAGCCGGTAGCTGAAGAACTGGCACTCCGTCTGACCGATGGTGTGGGCACCTGGAATACATGCAGGTCGGCTTCAGTTTTTTTATTTTCTTTGCTGGAAATGCTAGTATATGTGGACAAGTTATTATTAGATGATGAGTTTTCTTTGTACCAACTAATGTTACGAGATCTTTATCTGAGAGGCCCTGCGCAGCAAACTTCTGCTTCTGAACGGACACGGGGTCGGCAGGAGATGGCAAGGCAGTGGCACCGGAAGCAGCGGAAACTCTTCCGTCTCTTCGACCCAGCTGTACCGACCAACTTGGCCCACCGGTCTGAGATTCAACAAACAGACAATCAAACAAATCAGTCATTATCACGCTCTTGATCACACAAGCTATAGAACAGTTCTTATCACGAACTCGTCTCACCAGATCAACTGAGTCACGTGCTGCAAGGGCCAGTATATCAGCACAGGACACCACCCCGGGACACACGGCCTCCAGCTGCGACTTGGCGTCGTCTATCACCTCGAATCCTCTAAGACCAGTGTTCTGCGGTGCAGTCCGTTCAGAATTCGGTCCGGAAATCAAAACTGACGCATCACACCCCTGCAGGATAATCAGCAGAAACAGTTGTCAGACAAACAAGATCAACATAATTATTCAGATTGATAACAACGGAAGGAGAAGACGGACTTGAACGAAACAGTCGTGGAAGTGCAGCCTGAGCAAGGCCGGGGCGACGGTGGCGTCTCGGTTGTAATACTGTTCAACAGTAGACCTCACAATATCCTCCGCATCGGGACAGTTGGAGTCGTAGAACCCAACCTGCAGTCCTTGGCTGCTAACACGAGAAGTACTCATCAGCAAGGCGATGAACAAAAGGAAAATTGCTGCCGTTTCAGATCCCGTCATGGCCTGCATGTCTGAGAAGTACTAGTACTGGTTACGGAGAACAAGTTCCAGTTGTGGCAGCCCGGTGATCTGATAGCTCGTTTTATAGGGTCACTGAGAGTTTGTGCTATCCTCTATCATCCAATCGCCACAGCCATTTAGTGACCTTTAGTGGAGTAGCAGGTGGATCATGCACTAGTGAAAGTCTGAAAGATGTGGATTACAGGTAGTATGCGACCTCATGTTTGAAATTCTTGAATTTGATAACGTTTTCAGTTTTAGTTGCGCTTCGTAAGGTAGCACATCTCGCTCAGTACTCAAGTATGCAGAACTCCATTGCTAGATTTCAATACAACTCTGTTCGCAAAAAAAAAAAAGATTTCAATACAACTCTCACGTAAAAAAGGTCACAAGCTCAGACTATCAGAAGTCGGTATATTGAAACTACTGAAAAAAAGGAGTTTCGATTTTACTCGTGAAGACTGAAGAACACAGAACATTTATTACACATAAGACTTAGAAGACCCGTAGTACCAGTACCACCCGTGAAGAACATGAGAATGTATCAAGTTCATAAGTGGGATTGGCGTGCGTGGGCTTCCACCATCGCATTCCATGTAAGTTAGGCAACATATCCACCATGAATTGTTGTTGCACGTGGTTCCAGAAAATCGATAAGAAATGCTGGCAGTGGGCTAACACAAACGGCATAACTGAATATAGCCTTGCAGTTGCTTCTAAGATAAACATAGTTTCTCTACCTGTGGCTGTGCTTAAACTTCTTTTTGATCAGTGGTATGCTTAGCTTCGACTTGTTCAGTTAGGGGTACGATTTGTAAGAGAGAGACTATTAGGAGGCTACCCCCGAGATGGAAGAGAGGCGCCGGCGCGGTATCGATATGACAGGACCAAGGACCTCCTCTGCATCTGTGAACACCCTCGTCGCAACTCGCAAGGAGTGCTAGAGGGCAGTAGTTCCTTGGCTGTCGCTTTTTAAAAATCAACCTTCTCTGTCTTTACTAGTATTTTTCTTTGCTCTGTTTTGCTAGTCTACCTCCACTAACGTACTGTACTTATTTTTCTGTGATCTGCACTTCGCTTTTTGTGCATTGGATCGATGAAGCAAGAGCTAAGAGTGCGATTGGTCGGGTGCACAAGCTCAACCCCCATCCAGGCCAGTCGCATGCATCCTGGGTTGTTCGGTTGCCTGTAGATGCTCTGATATGACTCTAACTCTAGGTACATATATCTGTGCGTGTAGAATGTATTTTTAAAAAGTAGCAGTATTTTTTATGAATAGCAGATAAAAGTAAGAGTACTGCAGCTCCATTCTATAGTTTGGATATGTTGTAATAATGTAAATACCTAAAAAAAGTAAACTAGGCATAAGGGTTGAATTAACACTTTGCCCCTTTATGGAAAGAGGAAAAAAAGGCTACGAATCTATCGGGAGAGGATAAGTATGTATTTATGAAAAAAAGAACCACTAAATATCCTTCTATTTTTAATTGCAAAAACACCTTTACAGAAACACAATTTTACTATGGAGCAGAAAAGTTGATTTTTAAAAATCATTAGACTAAACCAGCACCATGTTTTCTCCTTTTGCTTTTGAATCAAGACACTAAACCGCAGGTTGTTGCACTTTCATTTCTCTGCGCAAGTATAAAAAAGGGAGTCCTTATTTAAAATTATATATCTTTCACATTCTACCAATTTGAGTCTTCCTCTGTTGTCGACAAGCTTGATGATAATTAATACTCTTAAAGATGAATCAATAACATAAGTTTGGTTAACATTCACATTCGAGTAGTAGTAAGAAGAGATGACATAGCCTCTTAAACGGAAGTGCGT
>JAUNZO010005116.1:0-54107 GCA_031894775.1 Chloris gayana | reverse complement strand
GCGCCAAGGCCCCAGCAACCTCCCTGTTTGTCTGTTTTCTCCTCTCGTTTCGCTTAATTATTACTCGTTCAGTGCTTGGCTGACTCATCATCATCGCATTTGGTTCACTCGGGGCCAAGGAAACGGATCGAGAAAAATGTACGTTTGGTAAGCACTACGTGTGTTGTCTGTTGTGCCATGCTTCTGCTTTGGTGCTTGCTCCTCGTCCCCGTCTACAAAAGTGAATCTATCCGCCGTCGACGTCGACCCAATAAAGCTAGTGGGACTTTGCCTGCGTCATTGAAAATGCGGACCAAATTATTCGCAGAAAACAGTCTTCTTTTTAAAATTTTGTATATATCGGTGACCTGTCCCAATGGCGGCTCATATCACAATTCCTTGATTTTGAGGCTATGTGTATTTTCCTACGTACCTCTCAACTTTTTTGCTAGAAGATACATTGGTGCTCCCAACTCCGTCGAAGGAAAATACTTTTTTGATGTCTTCGCTGCCTAAAAAAATATTTTACGTATATATACACAGTTCATGCGGTGACAAGAACGACCGTGCGATCAGTACCACACGAGCAGGTTCCGAACTTCCGATCCAATGTAACTCCGTGGTGAAGCAACGTACGCTATCTAACAACCTGTTCTTGGATGCTTGTGCCTGGACGCACGCATACAGAAGAAGCTAAGTCAAAAAGGAAATTTGTAAATACGTACTGGCATATGTTAGGAGGTTTTTACATACTCAACTGCAAGTGTTTTTGTTTCAGTTAAACATCTATAAGTCACACTTAGTTTTCAGATATCATCTTGATAACCTTTGACCAATAAATGTGACTGTTGTTTGACTTTCATCGAGACAAATATGGCATCACCAAATTTCTTGTAATAATCAACAACAATACAAAAAAATCTAGCCCAGATCCTATGAATTGTTACGAGCAATGTTGAGGGAAAGAAGTTTAAGAAATATAATATATATGTATGATTCAAATAATATTAATATTACTTTTGGTTATAATGATCTATTGTAAACAGTATTGGATGTTTGCTAAGGGTCATATTCAGTAGTCAAGATTATCAGCTCGATATTTAAAAACTAATTATAACCTGTAGGTGTTTGATCGAAACGAAAACCCTTGCAGTGGGTATACGAAAACGATGCAAGTGTGTATTTGAAATTTTCCCATTAAATACAGGGATTAGCAGTTTTGCTAGTATGCATGATCTGCAGTAGATATGATCACAGAAGACGACGACCGGCCGGCACTTGCATTTCCTCAATCATCGCCATGCACGGCAGGGGAATCTCCCCCAGCCCCTTTTGTGAGAGATGACGACATTCTCTGGCTGGCGCCTATTTTTCTCGAAACGAAACAGAGACGAAACTGAGCTGACGCGTAGGGTAACAGTGGGCGTGGCTTGGGTTAGCTCGTAGATCAGAAACCACTGATCAGTTTTCTTTCTTGTCTAAACGCTCGTGCTCCGCGAAAGTCGTACTTCCGGGTCCCAGTATCTGTATCTTCCAGGTATAAACAAACACGAAAAGGAAACTGATGTGCTCTACCTTGTTTTTTTTTTTTTTGAAGGGTGTGCTCTACCTTGTTGACATTACCGGGAACGGATACTTTTGTCACATTGGGCGGAACTGATCATGTTTGCCGCTGGCGCAGATCTGCGATGCTGCCATGTTTTGGCGTCCGTGATATCCTATCTCCGATCCCGGCCGGGCCGGCAGTTTGGGCCCGGTGCCGCGATTTCGGCCTGGACCGGTGCCTGCATTTGGGCTGCCATTCTTACGTGATTTCACGATCCACGACATCGTGGCACTCGGCAATTAATACTCGATGAGTCCCCTAAAAAAAATAATACTCCATGATATATGCTCATTTCACCCGATATCAATCACCCTCATCCTCTTCTTCATTTCCCTAGCCGTCCGCTTTTCAGAGCCATCGCAGAGCGACCACAAGTCCGCAACAGCTCCTTTCTAGAGAATGTACTCCCTCCATTCATTCAAGAATATAAGGATTTATTGACTTTCCGAGTTCTCGTTTGACCATTCGTCTTATTTAAATATTTATATAAATATGAAAATAAAGAAATATATTTATAAATAAAATAAATTTTAACAATTTTTTTAAATAAGACGAGTGATCAAACATCATCTTTGAAAGTCAACAAATGCTTATATTTTTGAACGGAGGTAGTATCCGACTATCTCGGTGCTACGGTGCTTGTGATGCTCCTGTGCTCCCACTCCATATAACATAAAAAGGATGTAACTAAAAATAGCAAAAAAATATGAGTGTATAGGTCATGTAATCATCTATCATCATGTAAAAAAATCAGATGTAACAAAAATATGAGTGTATAGGTTATGTAATCAACTATCATCATTAGATTAAGGGTGTGTTCGTTTCATGGGTCTAAACTTTATAGCTATCACATTAAAAAGAATCTTACTATTTAGGAGTACTAAATAAAGTTTAATTATAAAATAAATTACAGGTCCCTAAACTAATTCATAAGACGAATCTAACGAAGTTGAGTAAGTCATAATTAGAAGACGATTCATCGTAGCATCACTTTAGCCAAATATAGATTAATTAAGCTCATTAGATTCATCTTGAAAATTAGCACCAATCTGTCAAAAGGGTTTTGTCATTAAATTGATCGAAATATTTATAAATAGTAAGATTCTCTTTGATGTGACAGATGCTAAATCTTAGAGGCGAGGAAACGAACGAGGGTCTAAGATTGCCTATGTCGCTGAAGACAACACTGACCAAGATAGTAGTAACTCTGAGACAATGAGAGTACAATGCTGGGTAATCTGTTGCTAGAGCTTGGTTTCCATCCCATAGGTAACGCTGCCATTACGGGAACTCAACGGTTCCTCCGTAAGAGCAACCATAGTGTGGTGGGAAGTGGTCAATAGGGAATAAAAAAATCACTATTGACTATATGACACATTATGCAACTAGTCTATAAGGAGTCAATAACAAAAGTCATCCATATGGTTATGGACTGACTGCAGGGAATAAAAAATATTATACCACTCTCAACCATCTCTTGTTTATATAGACTGATTTGGACTCAAACATTGTGAAGGTAGTTGTAACTATAGTCACCTGCTACTGGACCCACTCTTATAGACTACTTTTGTTTACAACATTGGTGTTGCCCTAATCTGCTTCCAGGTTGCTGTATCCGAAGCCCTGATATCTCCAAAGTCTCTGCCCGATCCTTCCCCGTATTTTTTTTAAGGCCCTTCCCCGTATTGTTGGTGAAGAGTTGCCAATTCGAAGTGGGCGCATTGAGGTGCTGCCGAGACTCGCTCGTCAAGGTCATTTTCTAGCGTTCGAAATGGAAACGAGACAAGTTCGTTTTTCTGAAAACACCGAAAGCGGCACAGCATTTGGACAGTAACGGCGGTTCAACAGTCGTTTTCTGGGTAGCAGAATAGTTTAGAGCATCGAAGCCGTTCGAGCGCGCCGAAAAGAAAACAGAGGAGTACGACTTACGAAACTGATGAAGGGCCTGTTCGTTTCCCCTATCTAATTTTTAGAGAGTCAAATCAAAGAGAATTTTATCATTTTGAGTACTTAAATAAAGTCTAATCTCAAAACTAATTGCAGATCCCCTATCTAATTCACGAGACTGAATCCAACGAGGATAATTATAGTATTATTAGAAGATGTTTATCTGTAGCATCACCGTAGCAAAACATAGATTAATTAGGATCATTAGATTCGTCTCGCAAATTAGGGGGTCGCGACATAGGTTTTGTTATTAAATTAATAAAATTACTACTTAAATAGTAAGATTCTCTTCGATGTGACAAGTATCTAAATTTTAGAGGATGGAAAGGAACGGGGCCGAATTGATGATAACCCACTGAGCGAGGGAGGAGGGCATTTCGGTCCATTCATCAGTGCCCCGTTCCACGCGCCAGCACAGCTGGCCGTGGCACACAGACACGGCTAACAGTCTTGTGGTGGGACGGTGACAGTGACGTTGACGCTTCCTCTACCGCGTACCCCATCCGGCGGCCAGCCCTCCCCGGCACCAATCGGACGGCTCAGCCGCGGCGCAGGGAACAGGCGACGCGGGCGCAGCGGGACGAAAGCGAGTGCAGTAGCGGTCGGACACTCTCATCCCCAGCTAGTGCGCACCTCAAGTCCTCAACGGGATGCGTGCTGCGTAAGGTGGAGACGGAGGAGGCGGAAGCGGCGGTGCGGCATTGGCGTCGGAAGCGGGCCGGCGATGGCGGCGAACGCGGGGATGGTGGCCGGCTCCCGCGACGGGGTCGTCACGATCCGCCACGACGGCGACGGCCTGGCGGTGCGCCTTCCTGTCCCTGCTCGCTCGCGTTTGCCTTCTGCGTGTTCGGTCCGCTTCGTTTCGATTTGTGCGAGGGGAAGGAGCTTGGCGGCCCGTCGATCTGGCCGGGGCTGTGCGCCGCCGGGCGAATTGGCGTGGCCCCGCGTCGGATTGGCTGACCGTGCGGTCGCTCTGTGGGGATGTCTAGGTTCGGTGCGTTTTGTACGGTGCTGGTGCAGTTGGGGAGTCGGTGGATTGCAGTGTGTACCTACCTCCTGGCGCCAGGCGGCGCTGGCTAGTTCCAATACTGATACTGATGCAGCGAGGGGATGGAGCTGAAACGGGCTCTCGAACGGTGCTGGATTTTCGTTAAACCCTCAATATTTACTGCGATTAAGCTATCGATGTCTGGCACCTATAGTCTTCTTCCCTTAAGTATCCTACTTCTCCCCGCTCTGTCGATTCAATTCGTTTTCTGCTATGCATTTTTGGAGTTATTTTAGTTGGCTTGTTTATTGAGTTTGTCATTCCTACAAACATTCATCTCCATCTTCGTTTCTGATGCAGGCCAAACAGTCGGGCATGAATGAACAAGTGTGTCAAATCTGTGGTGACACCGTCGGGCTCTCAGCTACGGGCGATATCTTTGTTGCATGCAACGAGTGTGCATTCCCAGTTTGCCGGCCGTGCTACGAGTATGAGCGCAAGGAGGGGAACCAGTGCTGCCCTCAGTGCAAGACTAGATACAAGAGGCAGAAAGGTCTGATTTCTGCAGAACATAACATATTGCACTGATTTTCATAATCTGTATCAAAATCGCAATGGCTTGATGAATTTTACTAGCTCATACCACAAATTCATCTGCCTTGATTTTCTTAAGGATATTGAATGATGTTTTGTTTATCGCCTGTATTTGAATTCAGGCAGCCCTCGAGTTCCAGGAGATGATGAAGAGGATGGTGTTGATGATTTGGATAACGAATTTAACTATGCACAAGGCAATGGCAAAGGTGCACAATGGCAGCTGCAGGGCCAGGGGGAAGATGTTGATATTTCTTCGTCATCTCGACATGAACCACATCATAGGATCCCGCGTCTTACAAATGGGCACCAGGTATAACAATATATAGCTGCTATATAATGGTAATCTGGTACCTGACTATTGATCCTTCAGTATTGATGAATTCCAGCTAATTAAGATTGTTTGCTCACTTTGTGCCAGCATGCTTTAGCCTTGTTGCACACATCTTGAATAAAGCCAATTGAGTCACCGGTCCATGAGTCCGGTCTTGTTTGTTGCTTCCTAGTTTAGATGATTAAAATTTCTGAATGTGGTTTCTCAGTTGTACATAATTTCCATGCACAAGGTATGGCGAATGGATAGCCTTCCCTGTTACCTGACATCAATGGTTTATCTGAACTAACAGTGGCTACTGTTTTTTGAAACCTTCTCTGAAACTGTACTCTCGTACTGGTTGACATTAATTTCTAGACAGCTATTTATTTTATTGAACTTAAATGGTATGATAAGTGTTGTTTGCTGTGGACTAACAAGTGTTAGCATTTGTTGTCAGATTTCTGGAGATATTCCTGATGCCTCTCCTGACCGCCATTCTATCCGCAGCCCGACACCGAGCTATGTGGATCCAAGTGTTCCAGGTATATTTTCGTGTTATATGCAGTTTTTTTTATATCATTGGCTCTGCAAATTCATTGGAATGTGTGTGTTTTTATATCAGTACCTGTGAGAATTGTGGACCCCTCGAAGGATTTGAATTCTTATGGGGTTGGAAGTGTTGACTGGAAAGAAAGAGTGGAGAGTTGGAGAGTTAAACAGGAGAAAAATATGATACAGGTGCACAGCAGATATCCAGCAGAAGGGAGAGGGGATCTTGAAGGGACTGGCTCAAATGGTGAAGATTTGCAATTGTAAGTTTACATTGAACTTGGGATCTCATTTCACAGCTTTGAGTTGCACATGTTGACTACAGCAAGTCAAGTACCTTGATTTGCCTCTTGGTATAGCCTCAGTTTTGTGGTTACCGATCACTTCTTTGCTTAACTGTCATATCTGCCTGAGCTGCCTAGAATGTAGGATGTTATTGTCATTCCTATTTGTGAAAATAACTACAAATATGTGTGAGTTACTTACTTTTTCTTTTCTTCTGCAGGGCCGATGATGCACGGCTACCTCTAAGCCGTATAGTACCTATACCTGCTAATCAACTGAATCTTTATCGAGTTGTGATTGTTCTCCGGCTTATCATCCTCTGCTTCTTCTTCCAGTATCGTGTAACTCATCCAGTGCGCGATGCTTATGGATTGTGGCTGGTCTCTGTTATATGTGAAATTTGGTTTGCCTTATCTTGGCTTCTAGATCAGTTCCCTAAGTGGTATCCTATCAACCGTGAAACTTATCTGGACAGGCTTGCATTGAGGCAAGTTAAAAATTTTCATGCTTTCTACAAGACTATCAAGTGCATTGGTTTTATGTTTAGTATTTGTTATGATTACATGCTTAGACTTGTTTCTCGCTCAACTTTGCAGGTATGATAGGGAGGGTGAGCCATCTCTTTTAGCTCCTATTGATGTTTTTGTCAGTACGGTGGACCCATTGAAGGAGCCTCCTTTAATTACTGCGAACACTGTCTTGTCTATTCTTGCTGTGGATTACCCTGTTGACAAAGTATCATGCTATGTTTCTGATGACGGTTCAGCTATGTTGACCTTTGAAGCTCTGTCAGAAACTGCTGAGTTTGCTAGGAAATGGGTTCCTTTTTGCAAGAAACACAACATTGAACCTAGGGCTCCAGAGTTTTACTTTGCTCAAAAGATAGACTACCTAAAAGACAAAATTCAACCATCTTTTGTGAAAGAGAGACGGGCTATGAAGGTAAGATGAATAATCATATGATTAGATTATTGACTGTACAAATGTTTAGTTGGAATTTTGATCCCCTGAGGTGCTTTCTTATAGAGGGAGTATGAAGAATTCAAAGTTCGGATCAATGCACTAGTAGCAAAAGCACAAAAGGTACCTGAAGAAGGCTGGACCATGGCTGATGGCACTCCTTGGCCTGGCAACAATCCAAGAGATCATCCTGGAATGATCCAGGTATACCTCTAAAGCAGGTGCTGTTGTCAGAAGTTCATTTTGGTGTAGATCAAATCCATGTAATTTGTATTCCATTCTTCTTTCGAGCTCAGGTATTCTTGGGGCACAGTGGTGGGCTGGACACAGAGGGAAATGAGTTGCCACGGCTCGTTTATGTTTCTCGTGAAAAGAGGCCTGGTTTCCAGCATCACAAGAAGGCTGGTGCCATGAATGCTTTGGTGTGTGTTTCAGAATATTTATCTTGTTATACAAATATCAGTCTGGTCCGCCCATTTTCTTGACGATTAAATCATTCTTTATTCATTAATGGACAGATCCGTGTATCTGCCGTCCTGACAAATGGTGCTTATCTTCTTAATGTGGATTGTGATCACTACTTCAATAGCAGCAAGGCTCTTAGAGAAGCTATGTGCTTCATGATGGACCCCGCACTAGGAAGGAAAACTTGTTATGTCCAGTTTCCACAAAGATTTGATGGTATAGATTTGCATGATCGATATGCAAACCGGAATATTGTCTTCTTTGATGTAAGTATATTAGTGATTTGCTTACCACCTTGCTGGAAAAAAATCTTGCTTCTTATGTTGTTGTTTTCCTGTGCAGATTAACATGAAGGGTTTAGATGGCATTCAGGGTCCTGTTTATGTGGGAACCGGATGCTGTTTCAATAGGCAGGCATTGTATGGCTATGATCCTGAGTTGACTGAAGCTGATCTGGAGCCTAACATCATTTTTAAAAGCTGTTGTGGTGGCAGAAAGAAGAAGGATAAGAGCTATATTGATACCAAAAACCGTGCTATGAGAAGAACAGAATCTTCAGCTCCTATCTTCAACATGGATGATATAGAAGAGGGCTTTGAAGGTATGCACTTGCTATGCATTTAATGTTGCTTTTTATATTTTTGGAAGTTCAACATAACTACACTAGTAAGCTTGTGTCATATGTACTAATGGGAGCCGTGGAATTTGACCAGGGTATGAGGATGAAAGATCCCTGCTTATGTCCCAGAAGAGCTTGGAGAAACGCTTTGGTCAGTCTCCAATTTTTATTGCATCCACCTTCATGACTCAGGGTGGTATACCACCTTCAACGAACCCAGCTTCCCTGCTGAAGGAAGCTATCCATGTCATTAGTTGCGGATATGAGGACAAGACAGAATGGGGGAAAGAGGTAAGTCAAAGTTAACTTTCAGGTCTTTCTTGTTTGTCTAACTTGATTACGTAAACTTGAGCTAGCATGTTATAAATTGCCAGGTCCTTCAATGATTATTTTCTTTGATATTTTCTGCTTTCAGATTGGATGGATTTATGGCTCCGTTACTGAAGATATCTTAACTGGGTTCAAAATGCATGCAAGAGGATGGATATCCATCTACTGCATGCCACTTCGGCCTTGCTTCAAGGGATCTGCTCCCATTAACCTTTCCGACCGTCTGAACCAAGTGCTTCGATGGGCTCTTGGTTCAGTTGAAATTCTTCTTAGCAGACATTGTCCTATATGGTATGGTTACAATGGAAGGCTGAAGCTTCTGGAGAGATTGGCATACATCAACACCATTGTTTATCCTATTACATCCATTCCACTAATAGCCTACTGTGTGCTTCCTGCTATATGTCTGCTCACCAACAAATTCATTATTCCCGAGGTAGGCCATTCATAATCCTTTAAACTCTATGATAAAATTGTGTTCCAAAACCTTGCGGCCATCCACTTTTATTCACTGGGAATTTAGTGCACTGAACTAGCAAAGCATTAGCAATACTCTTATTTCCTGGTTTTTCTCTTTTGTTGGATACTTGTAGGATAGAATATGGTCCATCATATATTCATGGGCTAAACCTTTTGTTTTCTTGCATTGTGCCCATAAGTATATTGCATATCTTTTGTGTGTATCGGTTGAAACTACTACTAAGAACATAATCATTAATCAATAAAGGCTAGCCAATGCCCAATGTTACTAGATTTTTCTATTGCTACTTTCCAGTCAAAGGCCCCTAGGGAGTATTCATGTATTGATGAAATCATTTAAACAATTAAATTTTCTTGTTGCAACTTTATTCTCAGACAAGCCATTTCTAATCAATACTACTAACATTCATCTCATTTCCTTTGCAGATTAGTAATTATGCTGGAATGTTTTTTATTCTGCTTTTCGCATCCATTTTTGCCACTGGTATTTTGGAGCTCCGATGGAGCGGTGTTGGTATTGAGGACTGGTGGAGAAATGAGCAGTTCTGGGTCATTGGTGGCACCTCTGCACATCTCTTTGCGGTGTTCCAAGGTCTACTAAAAGTGCTGGCAGGGATTGACACTAACTTCACAGTTACATCAAAGGCAAATGATGAGGACGGTGATTTTGCTGAGTTATACGTGTTCAAGTGGACAAGTCTTCTTATTCCCCCGACAACCGTGCTTGTGATTAACCTTGTGGGAATAGTGGCAGGCGTATCATACGCTATTAACAGTGGCTACCAGTCTTGGGGCCCGCTCTTTGGGAAGCTCTTCTTCTCAATCTGGGTGATTCTTCATCTTTACCCTTTCCTGAAGGGTCTCATGGGGAGACAGAACCGCACCCCGACCATTGTCATTGTTTGGTCCATACTACTTGCGTCCATCTTCTCTTTGCTGTGGGTGAAGATTGATCCATTCATATCGCCTACCCAGAGAGCTGTTTCCCAAGGACAGTGCGGTGTAAACTGCTGATCTGAACTGCCTGCTCGAACTGTAACCGCCCCGTTAAAGCCTACCCCTTTTCTTGTATATATACCAGAGGAGTTCAGAGATTTGTCGGTAGATGGAGAAGATGCATCGTCAAAGACTACCTCTGGTCGTTAGCGTCTTCAGTGACTCTGCTGTAAGTGGGAGGTGGCTGCCTAATAATTATCTACTTATGTCATGATACTTTTTTAGTGGTAAGCTGTATCAACTATTGCCTGACTGTTAACCTCGTTTTTACGCCCTAGCTGTGGAATTGGGTGATGTTGTTCATGTAGAATCTTTATTTTGCTGCTGGATTGTTTTCTTGAGAGCACTGTAACGACTTGGGCCCTGTATTGAACTATTGATATAGTGCTGTATGAG
This sequence comes from Chloris gayana, assembly GCA_031894775.1. Taxonomy (NCBI): domain Eukaryota; kingdom Viridiplantae; phylum Streptophyta; class Magnoliopsida; order Poales; family Poaceae; genus Chloris; species Chloris gayana. Next base: position 43,597 of record JAUNZO010005116.1, on the reverse strand, counting down.
TCCTGTTTAATTTTTTGGGGTCACGCGAGATATTACATATCGGTTTGTTGTTTGCTCCGTCCTTCCTGGATTCGTGTAACGTGTGGCGCATATTGTGTCTACCAGTGGGTCTGATCATTGGAGTGCTCTGCAGCGGTGGTCGATGGGAGCTCCTCCGGTGAAGGGAAAACCTGAGGCAATCAGGTAACAGATGCTGGACCCCTCCTGCATGATCCGTGGTGGTAAGTGAACAGAAACCACTGGAGGAGCACTGAGTGATCACTGGGGAAGCACAATTCAGGCTTCAGCAGTGGCAGAGCCAGATGTCGCGGCATCCGCCCTGCCCTGCCCTTCACATGCGACGCATTGGCCGGCAAGCGCCAGTGCCTGATGGCACCTATTCGTATTCGTTCTACGCGCCGTTCACATGCCCAGCAGTGCGCGCGCGCGGCGACGGCGTAGGCCGCGGGCGGTTCACGTGCTGCTGCTTACCCCTGCTCGCCGCTCCCGATCTCGCACCAGAGCGCCGCGTCCCGGGCTCTTCTCGCCCCTTCGCCGGATTCCAGGGCCACGTCCTCCAACCATCTCACGGATCTCTTGTCCCGTCCTTTCCGACAAACTGCACTCGCCGTAGCCGTGTACGGACCGTCCCCGGCCGTATGCTTAAAGGGACACCAGAGCTCAGGTAGGCAGCACGCCCGTCCAATTCAGCCCCTGCACCCATCTCATTCGTCGAGCATATTTTGCTGTCTATATGTTCAGTTAACTGTGCGGCGTGCTGCCTCCACCTTCATGTCAGCTATTATATGCTAAAGTAGTAGTACTTCGAAACTAGTTATGATAAGCAACGGACATAGCCAGATACGAGTCGCAAGGGAAGGTGATGTTCTGGCATGTGCTCTGCTTATCAATCCTACACCACGCGTTCCACGGAACAGCAATGTTATCCTAGTACACAAATGAGATCGCTGAGGGCCATTGGCTAAACCTTGTTTTGTCCATGGCGAAGCTTAGGCATCACGTGATTATGACTAGGGCCCCTGATACGACAGTTCTATATGATTTCATCAACTGTGGAAGATTGGAGATCAGGGTAGACCAAGAAGGGACATCCATGTGCACTGTTTACAATTATGCATACACGCACATGTTCCACCAAAGACTACTGCAGTTCGGGTAGGGCAGGCGGCTAGCTGGCAGTCTCGCTTATATGGATGGATACACATGTATTGTCTTTTCCGAAATGAAGTGGATATTTCATACAAAAGTAGTAGTAGTAGATTACAACATGCATATGTGCAGGAATTGTGTACAAGGTACAGCGCAAGCTTCGGTCCCCGGCTGATCCAACTATCAGTGTGAGTGTGCGAAAGCGTGCGTGACCAATACTGGACAACCGGTGATCGCGTCACTAGCCGCAGCTGCAACAGTTCTTCTCGCGGAACAAAAAACCAACATGGACGGACGGGACAACCGGTGCATGCATACAACAGGGGAACAAGGCAACAAAACTCTTCTTCGTTTTGGACCACCAGAAATGCTGGCGTTCCGATCGACCGATGGATCTAGTCGTGTCGGCAACTGTACCCGGCCACCCATCAGACCTGCATGCACGCGTGCTCCGGGCAAGACCGCATCGCCTCCACCTCGCCGACGTAGCTGCCGCCGCTGGCCATCGCCGGAACGCACTGCGCGGGCGCCGCCGGCGTCGTCGTCGTCGGCGGCGGCAGCACTGCCACCGCCGGTACAGGAGGAAGCGGCGGTGGCGGCGCCGCGGGTTTGATTGGGGCGGCGGCGGCGCCAGCAGGCCGCTTGCAGACCGGTGGCTGCGGCATGCGGAGGATTTCGTAGCCTTCCTGCACGAGGGGAACGATGGGGAGGTTGTCGCAGGTGCAGACCTCGATCATGAAGCCGTCGGGGTCGTGGAAGAAGACCTGGTCCACGAAGATGCCGCCCTCCTCCACGCGCCGCTCCACGTACTTGACCCCCAGCTCCTTGAGCCGCCGCTGCACCGCCTCGATGCTCTCGCACTGCTCGCAAATAATAATGCATATACACGCCGATTATTATCGTAAGAAATCTTGCTTAATCATTGTGCAAGCAAAACAACAAAGGCACTCGTCTCGTCTGTGTGCCGCACGTTTATGTCGTACTCCTCCGTTTCAAATTATAAGACATTTTCGACTTTCGGAAATTATGTTTGATCGCTCGTCTTATTCAAAAATTTTGTGCAAATATACAAATAAATAAGTCATTTACAAAATATCTTTAATGATAAAATAAATCATAATTAAATTAACAATATTTCGCACAAATTTTTTGAATAAGACGAATTGATCAAACATAAAGTTCGAAAGTCAAAAACGTCTTATAATTTAAAACAGAGGGAGTACGTTGTACTTACTGCTTTCACTGCTGCACCCCGGACGAGACAAGCCATGAAAAGGGCGCCTACGACAGTAGGCATGCAAACATGTTTTGTCCGTGCCAGATGTGCATGTGAGTCCGTGCTGTCCGCGGCCAGCGCACACGTCCACGCTGTCCCATGGCATTCGCATCGTCACGGGGACCTGGGAAGCCGGATGCTGTATGTGTGTGAGAACGAGCGTACGTGCTGACAAGATGTGGCTTCGCATCTATGCAGTCCTTGATTGTGCCCATGTGGATCAATTAATTAATTATTGCAATAGCTCTATATTCAATAGTTGGAAACCTAGTCGTTGCCTTGATGAAACCATATGTATGGATCATTGTTAGTACGTGCACGCATGATTACGCGTCACTATCTTCAGCTGTCCAAATCACACCCTAAGCGAGTTGCACTAGTCTGGACTTGCTTGAGATGGGGCCGGGGTCATGCTTGCAAAGTTGGGCACATGCGGCTAAAATAACACACTGAAATGCACTGTCATTTTCTTTCCGCAACTACTTTTGTATATTTGACCAATAAAATTGAATATACATTTTTTATATATCCACTGGTGCTACCCCTTGTCACTGGGGAAGGTGCACATGGCTATGAATGCCAACTGAGATTTAAGAATCTTCAAGCTGATCAATTAAGTTCATTTAAAGCGTATGCAGTACTCCTCCGTCCAAGAATATAAGGATTTGTTGACTTTTTCACTTTTGGTTTGATCTGTTCGTCTTATTCAAATTATTTATGCAAATATAAAAATAAAAAAGACATACTTAAAATATATCTAGAAATAAAATAGAATCTAATAAAATAAGTAAATTTTTAACAAATTTTTTGAATAAGACGAGTGGTCAAACGAGAAGTGAAAAAGTCAACAAATCCTTATATTCTTGGACGGAGGAGTACTCCGTAAGTCTCTAATGGTAACTGGATGTGTATTTAGTGATCTGCAGCCTGCAGGGCATGGATCCCCATCCACACAGCTGAGCATACGAGGGTTTTCTTTGACAACTTGCAAGCGAAAGCTCAGGCAGGACAAGCTAGCACACGGTCAGATCGAGTGCTGGGCTGCTGGCACCATTAAATGTAAAATGTAATGCCCGGTCTTATATAAGTTATAATCAAGTCCACTTGTAGCTATAAGGTTTGACAAAGTATGATGCTTATTACGACTATTAATCCCTTCGTTGCTCCTTAATCCAGTTTAAGACTACGGTATGATGGCTATGTTTTCCACTTGACTTTGGAAAGGAATTTATCTAACGTGCTCGGATTCTGAGATACTACCGACTATATACCTCACAGCGCTAATGAAATTCTACAATAATTCTAAGTCTTAGTTTTGTCTTAATCGATCAGTACAATTATTGTTCAACCATCCTAAGTCTTAATTTTGTGCTAATCAATCGCTAATAACGGATATCACATACATCACCATTCACCAGCTGCCATTCCTTATACTGTATATCTTAATAAGAGTGTATAGCTCAGATCGGCCCAACTTGAGACAGCCTGAACACTTGAAAAATAAATCTGAAAACAGAAACAACCAAGTCTGAGCCAACTTGGGAAAACTGCTGGTTGATTAACCCGCTGACCGCGAAAAGGATTATTGCGGGGTGCATGCACACTACTAAGTCGAGTACGCTAGCTGGCGCCGATAATCGATCATTCACCATTTCTTATTGCGGCAAAAAAAAGGTGGCATTATTCACCATTTGATGCACACTACTCAGCATGAACGCATTAGAAAAAAAAAGAAAACGGGGTGGTGTGCCAAATAAGGCGTTATGTCTACGGATCCTTCCGGTTCAGGCTGCAGCATGTGCCCATATGCAAACCGGCATCTTGTCGAGAGATGACAAGCTCACATTCTCCAGCAGCACACATATTCATATTTTAGAGCAGAACAAGGCCGGTAGTACTGAATTATCTAGCTAGCCAATGTCAACTATTTTGGCACTACCGAGGCGTATCTCTGTTTATTTCTTTTTTCTTCGCCCACTTGTCTGTATTATGTGCAGCGCGGCTCTGCGCTACGCGAGATCTCAGTGGGTCATCGATCGCGAGAGAGATGTATAAACGGAGGCTGGCTGGTTCGTCAAACGTGCATTCACTGTCGATCGACAGCGACGATCTCGATGGCAGTCATGATGAGCAAGACGCACGCGTACCTGGAAAGAGATGTGGTTGTCCTTGGGGTTGATCTCCGTCTTCTTTGGGGGCATGCTCTCCGGGTTCTCGGCCTGCAGGAGGTGGATGCCGACGCCGTAGTTGAACAGCCTGAAACAAACGCATTGGACATATAAGAGACCAGTAGCAAAAATTAGCAGTGTGCCATAAGAGACCAGTAGCAAAAACTCGCGGTTGAAGTAATGGCCACATATATACCATGCGCCGGCGAAGTCGAAGGAGCCCGGGCGGTGGATGGGGACGAAGCCGAGCACGTCGGTGTAGAAGGTGATGGAGCTCTTGAGGCACCGGCACACCACGGAGATGTGGTTCAGCGTCGCCAGCGGCAGCCCGCGGCCGCCCTGCGCCGGCTCCAGTCCCGTCGTGTTCACCATCTTCTTCCGAATCGGTCGAGTAATAATGAAGAACGTTTCTTTTTCTCTCTCTCGTCTGTCTGTCTTCTCCTCCTGTACACGCCGGAACAGCGACGATTTCCCGGTCAAGCAATGCGTCCCGCTCCCTTTTTTTCCTCTATCCCCCCGGCCTGCCGGCGCGCGGCTGCCGTGCAATAATAATGCACCCCACTCGTCACCGGTCACCGCAATGCCGATAGGGCAATGGCAAGTGCCTATACAGCTTGCTCGACTCTGACGGCGAGAGGTGGTGACCGGAGAGGCACACCGGTCGCGGCAGATTCGCCGGCTTCAGGGAGAAGGAATGGAAGGGGAACTAGGACGTGTGTGGGCAGGGGTAGCTAGCTACAGAAATGGTATCTGAGCGTTGGTACTCTGGACCTCTGGTCTTGGAGATTGCCTGGGCTACCAAGCCGCGGACGTTTATATAGAGCTTGTCTGTGGGTTGGGCAGTTGGAGCGCCGACGCAGGGCGTGGTCATCGATGCCATCCACCCAGCAGCTGTAACGTACACCTAGGCGTATTGGGCCCGGCCCAAGCCCAGAGCCCGGGGCCATCATTCCGTGCAGCGGCATGTGGGTGCCAAGCTCGCACGCCATCATTTCCGGTCGTGGTCGACGCCTCCGCACCGCGTTCCGGTGATGATAGTGCCACCAGCTCGATACATCCGCGGCGCCGGCGCACGTTTTTCTCGACCAGTTTTTTGTTTTGTTTTGGAGGGCGTTTTTCTCGATCAGTTGACGCGCGCCAAGGAACACCCCAGGGGCTCGGATTCTTTTTGGTCCGTACGTACATAGACGCGTGCCTGGGAGAGAGGGCCGGGGTACGCGACCTCGACCAGGGCCATATATGTTTACTTCAGATGACAGGGACGACGCCACATGTTACAGCAAATGGAGGAGGAGGCATTGGCGCACAAAGTAAATTAAAGGCTGATCGATCACATCGACCAATAGCTATGTACTACAAGAGTAACAAATCGAACTGATCTCATCCCGTGCACCAGACACTGATGGGGTGTGCGCGCATTATTAACTCCTGGCTGAGATGATCTATGTGTGAATCAGAAGCCTGATCTATGGCTGTTCAAAACTAGATCTGGGAAGTTTTGGAGCTCTAGAATCGGAAAAGAAAAAATGTCAGCGTCTTTTCAATCTGTGTCCTGTGCCATGACTCTCTTACCAAGGCCCGATCTGGTCTTAATTAAACTGCCACATCGCGCCTACAAATTCAAAGCAGGAACAACCCCCAGATCAAAGCTCGGTTCGGTCTGCCGCGCGGCCCCGTGCAGTTTAATACACATTAGGTAACGATTTTTGATTCAGAGAAGCAGCACATTTCTTTGGCGAAGATTCCGAACCATGTGACCGCAGTGCGGATTAGTTTAACAGGGTTTTCCCCCTGCCTGCACGAATTTTTCGAGTGGTTTGCAGCTAGATTACTGTGTGCTAACTTGCATATGTACGTAGTCGATCTGTGTGCCAAACATACCACCGTACCTGAGAAAGGTTCAATGATTTCCTTGTGATAGACGATGCTGATGTGGAGAGCTACGTGTGGCGCTTCACAGCTTTTTCATTCACAAATTAAAGCATATATATCAGTAGCTGCTCAAACGCTCTCTCTCACACACACCAACAATCATGTATCAACTGTTGTCAAAAAAGAGAGATTAGCATGCAGGGTTTGTTTGGTTGCTGCCTGCGCTGGACGCCTGATTCGGGCACGGGCAAGCCTATAAAAATGTTTTATTAAAACGGATGCAATACCCAGTAGCGTGGTATATCATTTAGTACGTGGAAAAGTATTCTATTAAGTTAGAAATAGTAGCCATTAGGTGGGATTGATTTTTTCATTTCTCAAAAGAATGGATTTTGGGTCGGGATATAAAAATACAAACTGAGTCCATAATAACCAGAAGGATCAGTTCCCTTCAAAAAAAAAAAAAAGGAATATGGCTAAACCAGTATGCATGTGTCGCAATCTGTTCATCAGGGTGTTGATGTCCATCGTCCTGTACGAGAGTGGTTAAGGGGTCCGTGCCAGCTACTCCCGAGGCTGATGGATTCATTCCAGGGAGCTTGCTCCAGCCAGTAGCTGCTCGCACGTCTTCGTAGAACAGCGGATAAGAGCCTGGACCATCCAGATCCACGTCGGTCTCGCCCTCAACCATTATCGTATCTGTGGTTTGTGGTGGGCCCATTTCCACACATGCATATGTCCATATATATCAACACTTTTGACAGATATGTATGTGCGGCTCTCAATATATATAGGTTGTCGGAATAATGCATGCATGGCGGGTATGATTGTGTTGTTGAGCTAACTGAGGACCTTCTTGACGGTTGCTCAACCGATACGAATGGTAGGATATGATCTCGCTTATATGCATTGGACTGATAATACCAGCCATCTAAATGACAAAATAAATAACTTTTGGTGTTGTCTTCCTCCACTTGTGTCCCAATTGAAAAACGACTTTTAGTACAAACACTCATGCAGTGACAGGTCCCTAAAAAGTTGCCACTAATCTGAGTTGTGCGACGTAGCTCGGCACCGAAAATCAACCATTGGTGGCAGACGTCCTGTCCTCAATTGAAAATAAACCTACAATATAAAAGATTTACTAGTATCGACCAAACCCTACCTCCACCCCACCACCACTCCTACAACAGCCGTCACTTATCCTTCTCCCTTGGCACCGAACACCCCCCCCCCCCCTTCGGTCCTCCCCGTCGCCTCCTCCCCTAACGCCATATCCGGCTGGGAGGGGGAGGCGACTACTTCAGATATGAGGTAACATCCTTGGGCTTGGAGGATAGATTCAACAGCCTTGAGCTTGGGTGGCACGAATACGATTGGGGGTGGTCTAGCTATCCTGTCGGGCGGGGGCCTAGGCTAGGCATGGGGTCATTCTATTTTACTTGTCGTCCGTTAGTGGTGGATAATGTCTGCCACTTGCCACTGTTTATTTGACACTAAGAATAAGTAGGATTCGTGGTGGAGCTTTAGTAACAAATTTTGTGTTCAACATTGAGACTCATTTTGGCACGTCACTAAAAAGTTTGTAGTAATGTTAGTCCATGAGGGGTCGAGCTTTCCTTCGGAATAATTATTAAAAACTATGGTTTTAAGGTTGTATTTTTTAAAAAAAATTACTCTGCCATCCTGTAGATGTTGACGTTCAAAACTAACCTGGAACCAATGTGGCAATGCAAATTGAATGTCCTAAAAAACATCCCAAGTTTAGGAATATAAGGAGTAGTAAGTTGCCCTCATGGCCAAGTTCTTAACTATATAGGTTGATCCCTCCTAAAATCATTGAAGCTCCATCACTACTGCTCGTTGCAAGTATCACCATAACCCCAATAGCATATCGAATTTTTAGTGCAAATAGATTAACCTATCACCATTTGCTGTGCCACCACTGAATCTTCTTCTATGACCACAATTTGAAAACAACAAGAGCAAATCCTTAGAGCAACTCCAGTGCTACCTCCAATTTTAAACTCCTACTTGTCATTGGCTGTGTCTTCAACCATCACCATACGTTACTCATCTCCACTACGGCTACATGACCACACATACATATATGCATATATTTACATTTTTTAAGAAAAAAAGCGTTAAAATTTCTAGCTTTGGCTTCAAGGGAAGAAGCTATGCCCCATTGTTAGAACTTGTGCAACACATCGGTATGCATTAACTAACTTATACCCATTGATTATTATAAGTTTTTATGATAAGATATTAAGATCAAATCCTATTCATAAATCTCCAGGTACCCATTGTCAACGAAGATTTCCATGCATGGTCACTACCTCTAACTTCCGGCATGTGTGGCCTTTATTGACTCATTGTATTCTTCATGTATTTGCATCTAAGCCCAAACTCGGATCGAGTGAGTCCCCCTGAGAGTACCTCAATGTAAATTTTAATTGGAATCTTATAAAAACTGTATCATTTCTACAAAGCCATATATTCTAACAACAAACCAATGTCCCCCAAGTAGTTGTTATGTATTTTACTTTACTCTGTATTCCCTTAAGCCAATTGCCAAACATGTATCCACACTTTGAGATGTATGTAAACCAAAATAATTATGCACTAGACCCAAAAGGAACCTTGCATATTTGCAATGAAAGGTTATGTATAGTTTCGTTTGCTAGACAATGGCTGCATTGTTTACTACGAGTCTAATTTTTAGCTAAATTATCTTTGGTTTAAACCATCCCTTTATGTACATATCACATCCAAATTCTGATTTGAGGGGTATTTTCCATTTCCAAAGTCCTCTGTTCCTTTCAATAAATGCATTGTTTATCAAAGCATACATAGAGATCGAGTGAACTGAAAATTTGGCCATGTTGATGTAAATTCTATATGAACACACCAACATCACCGTTTAGTTGTACATTCACAATAATTCTCAGTAGTAATATGCTCCATAATCTAATATTGTCATCTAATGATCTATGAAAATATACATCAACAGGGTCAAAAGTGAAAACATATGCAATAATGTCACTCTTTTCCTTACAATGTTAAGTGTACTGTTGTTGAATTACCAATCCATTTATCCTCCCAAAACCAAATTTGTTTACCATCATTTAGGCAGATAGAACCATATCTTAGAAAGCTATCTTTTACTTAGACTAAGAGTACAAGTCATATGGTTTTATAATAACTTTATCTATAGTTTGCTTTCTAAGGTATTCATTTTAGTAAGGTTTGCCACATACATAGCAAACTTTGATTCTGGATTTCTATATTCTTAATTAACTCCCAAGCACCCTTGATCTTTAGGTTGATATATAATGCTCTATGTCATCAATATATATTTCCTTTTTGGCCACCACTTTGACAATAGAACTTCGATCTATAATACTCTTTTTCTTCAAGAACTTCTTTAGGAAGTTTGAAAATGGGAGCATAAACATGCCGGCTAGAAGTATGACTTGACAGATGTATATGTTGCCTTTCTTAATGTATATAGGTTGTTGCAATGCATTTTGGGTATAAATATAAGCAAACTAAAGGGCCTTGTTACTATAAAATAGATATGACTGGTGCGATAGTGTCCATGCCATGTGATGATGATGTCGCCAATAGTATGTTTTGGGGCATGACATAGTGGATATTTCAGGACAAATATTAGGGCACCAACTCGGATGTCGTAGAATAACATCTCAAGAAACATTACTTTCACCAAATACTCTCTTTGATGATAAGTCAATTTTACTATCTTTAGCAATTTAAAACCTTCATATAGAGTTTGCATTCATTTAGCTATTTAGATTGGATCAATTATCTCCTAATAAAATTTATCATTTTTGTCTCTGTAAAAATGGATCTTCATCATCTATAAAAAAATTGAATGCTTTTAGAGGGGGCTTTGGTGATTTTTACAACGGAAAACTAATTAACTTTCCTTGATTATATCTTTCTTTCATAAAACAAAATGTTAATTGTTTTTATGTGTCATATTCCCTTGCAGTTCAAACGCACAATTCTTTTGTTGATCCTAACGAGTGGATGTGGCAGCAGACCCTAGATACATACAACTACCCTTCCTATATACCATCAAACTACCATATACCGGTAGAGATTATGCAGTTCCATCAAACAACACATCGCATGAGGAGTAAGTGTAAAGATAAATAATACTCGGACCTTATTTTCAAAGTCATAAAGGAGTTAGGCAGGGAGACCCTCTGTCCCCACTCGCTTTTTAATATAGTTGCTGATCTGTTTGACTAGAATGGTCCATGCAGCACAAAGGAACAAGTTGATTACAGGTCTAGTAGATCACCTCATACCTGATGGAGTGGCTATTCTGCAGTATGCAGATGATACTATTCTATGTCTCAAAGATGATTTAACAGGAGCTAGAAATATCAAACCGCTTCGTATATATATGAGCAAATGACTGGTCTAAAGATCAACTTTGAGAAGAGTGAGGTACTTGCAATAGGAGATGATCACAATATAACAAATGTTTATGCAAGTATTTTCAATTGCCAAATAGGGGTCTTTCCCTTAAAATACTTGGGGGTCCCTATCTCAGCAAGCAGATTACATGTGGTTGATTGGAATGCAATGGAAGAAAAATCATACAAGAAAATTGATATATGGCAAGGAAAATCTTTGACCATAGGAGGAAGAAAAGAGTTAATTAAAGCTAGTTTGGCAAATGTTCCTACCTACCACATGTCTATGTTCTTGTTTCCTAAAACTCGTGATTAAGAGAATGGAAAAAGCTATGAGGAAATTCTTCCGGCAAGGAGGAAGTACTAAGAGAAAGTACCATTTGGTAAAATGGGATACGATCTGTAAAAGTAAGAAAAAAGGAGGTCCGGGTATAAAAAATCTGAGAAAAATGAATATCAGCCTGTTAGTTAAATGGTGGTGGAAGTTAGAAACTGAAGATGGTTTGTGGCAAGATATTATCAAGGCCAAATATCTACATGGAAAACCAATCAGCGCTGTCGGACACAAACAAAACGACTCTCCCATGTGGACCGACTTATTGAAAGTTAGACCTGTTTATTTAGCTGCTAGGAAGGTGACTGTCAAAAATGGGAAGAGTGCCAGATTTTGGACTGACATTTGGATGGGAGATAAACCACTAATGACCTCCTATCCAGTGCTATATGAATTCTGTCTTTACCCTGAGCTAACTGTAGCACAATGTGCACAAACAGGCTGGGTAATTCAATTTAAATCCAGTTTACCAAATATATATCACAATCAGTGGTACAGCCTTGCAGCTAATCTGAATACTCTTACGATATCGGAAGAGGCAGATCAAATAATTTGGGCTTGGGAGGGATCAGGAAGTTTCACTCGTTAAATCGGTATACAATCACCTAACAAGGAGGGAGGAAGGACAAGGATATAAACACATCTAGAAAGCAAAAATACCTGAAAAAATCAAAGTTTTCCTGTGGCTTTTGGAGAACCAAGCCATATTAACCAAGGATAACATGATAAAAAGGAAATGGAAAGGAGATCCAAAATGTTATTTTTGTAAAGAACAAGAAACCCCCTCTCACCTCATGTTCACATGCTGTGTAACAAGAGTAATCTGGGGAGTATTAGCAGTTTGTTTTGGAAGCAATACCGGACCCAACTCTCTGTCCCAATTCTGGGAATGGATCAAATTGGTGCTCCCTGGAGGGGAATAGGTTTATGCCCTCGGGTTAGCAGCAGTTAGCTGGGCCATCTGGAAAGCCAGAAACAAGACCTGTTTCGACAAAAAACCAATAAAACATCCTTGTGATATTGTCTGTCAAGCATGTGCTTACATGAGCTACTGGGCAGGTCTGTATCCGGAAGGCATGCAGGAAATCATAAGAGCTGGAGCGGATTCAATGATGCGGACGGCTTTGCAAGTCATGGGAAGGCAGGGGAGATGCGTCCTGCTACCGCTACCAGGCCCGAGAGAGCATGAAGAAGGAAAGGAAGACGGCCAAGAAGGAGGCAGTGGATAGTTTCCCTTTGCTTCTTCGTCTTTCCAGCCTGTGTTCTTTTCGCCCTTAGTTGGCTGTCTAGTAGTTTCTGAAAACTTGTAAGATAGATGTTCTCTAAGTTTCCCTTGTATATTTGCTTCTAGAGATCTGGTAAGTATGTAAGGGCGGGGGAGGATGTTTCCCTCCCGCACGATTTCTTACTCTCTTAAACCTCATACTCTGGTACCTTTTGTGATCTTGGAATGGAAGTGGAATTATCCGATTCGAAAAAAAACACATCGCATGATGTGCATGTGAGGGGGAAATCAGATAGCCGGTAATCAGGACAACATATATAGAAGTTAATTTGCAGGTCTTTGATTTTTTTTCATGTCCCAACTGACGCACAAATATATTTACTTTATACAAATATGAATACGAGATGCCCAGTCATCTGCATAGGTTAGGGCGTGTCCGGGTGTGGACGAGCCGTGTGACATGATTTTTGCTTCACGTGGAACCGCGTGGAAATGGAATGTCAAACCGGACAAGTGGGCCTTTTATATTTCTCTACTCCTTTTTTCTATCTACAACGTGCAACTAATGCTAAGCATTATGTCTTGCACACTGGGATCTTGAGTATAATTAATATTTAATAATCATGATCCTAACAGGAACCATGTTGAATAAAGGATCTTGGGGACAACATCATGTTTTTTGTTAATACAAAATGGTGACTTAATCATCAATCGATGAAAGTTCTAACCAACTAGATTATAGTGGAAGAAAGAAATACGGAAAGGGGGCCGTTTCAGCTGTAAATTAGTGAAACAGTTATGATGGAAAATAAGACATGTTGATGTAGTATATAGTATGATATTGAGGCCATAATGCTGAGAACTTGGCGTGAAAGTAGCTGGGAATAGAGGGTGATGGGTACCCGTACCTGTATGGCGTGAAAGTACTCATACCAAGTGGCGATACAATATGCAGAGACATAACACTTGAATTGGATCGTGAAGTTATCTATTCAAAGATGAATATATAGGACAATGAATTTTAGACACGAAGTAGGATCATTTAATCCCATATGTATACAATAAATTAATCTAGTAAAGCGGAGTTGTTAAATACTGAGGCACTGAGATGAATAATGTAATTTGTTGAGGATGTATTAATTAGCTACTTAAGTTTATACATAAAGTACGCCTGCAAACACTGATGACACATTTAACAATGCTAGATCAGGACTTCATTGGCAGGAAAAGAAAACAGAAACCAGGTGCAGAACCCGTGGAATTCGGAAGGCACATGAGTGCTCGTCGTTTGATCTAGCGAGAGCTTCTGGTCCTTGACTTTTGCCATGCAGCGCACAAACTGAACCGTAGTGGAATTTTGCAAGGTGTGTTCTCAACGACGATGTTCTCCGGTGGCCAGCATTATTCTTGATTTGTCCTGTTGTTTTTTCCCCATAATTTTCGGGTGAAGCCGTGAAGAAAGATATGGGTACAGTAGGTAGCATTTGGTCATTCACAAACATGCGAGTGGCGTGCCCGAAAAAGAGGTAAAGTGAATGATATATTTGAGACTTTTTCTTGCATTTGACCACCGTGTAAAGAAGAAACCCTAATGTTTCCAGCGTGTAATGAATACTATACTAATTAACCGATAATGACTAACAGATCGGTCAGAATAGTTGATCAACATGATTGTGTGCTACAGTATAGTTCAGACTTTAAATAATGCGGGTTCTCAGGTTCTGAACACGATGAAGCAGAAGTAAAGGTTCCTAGCTTTACATTATATTGTAGCGAGCTGGTTCTACTTTAAAATGTCGTTGGAGTGATCATGTTATACGTTGACAGATATCTACTAAACTAATGCATTTAGAGGTGCAGCTTATAGTAAGGTTACACGCTTGATTTAACAGAGCTTTATAGTACTACACATGCGCTACTGATGTGCGTAATTAGCATTTAGCAAACATGGGGAGTGATTGATCACATATATCCACAAATGCGCTACTGATGTGCGTCCAGCTGGAGGAGGAAATGAAAAATGTCCATGAGGAACATGGCACGCGTAGTTGACTGATGATGAGCAGGCAACCATCAGTTAATCCGCCGACCGGGCGGGATAGCAGAATGCCACGTTGGCCGGCATGGCACCGTGGCCCCTAGTCAGCACTGAAGCAGTCAACATTGTGTGTCCTAGCTGGCTAACTCAGTAACTCCATTCCACCCGGCCCAGCGATACGATGAACCCAATACCTTGCCGCCGCCTACTATTCCAGTTGCAGACAACAGACGTCTAGATCGTTTCTGTAGGCTCGGCTTCTACAATTAAAGGGCGACAGTGTATATGGTTGGGAGCCAAAATAGCCAACATGCAGATCCATCCCCTTACAAGTTACAAATAAAATGATCATTTACATTACATATATACAAACGACATAGTCTTTTGCGCAAAAGAAAGCATCCCTCTTGTAACCTTGTTGATCTTGAGCGTAACAGCGCGCATATACATCCTCACTAACTATTGTCGGATGGCCGATAGGAATGAGATGTGCGTGCATGCAACCGTATCCAAGGATATCGTTTGCCGTGTGGCGACTATCGTTTCTAGAATTAATGTTCGAGAAAACAATCGTTTCCAGTAGAACAATTGCACTAGACAAGTGTGCCCCAAGTAGCTAGACAAGTGTGCTTCTTGCACGCAGATAGAAATAATGTTGATCATTTGCAAAACATTTGCTTTTTTTAGAATTCTAGCCCACTAGGAGGTCATAGCGCTGTAGCAATTGATGAACTGTCAACCTCGTTGAATTGCTTTATGCAACTAAAACTAATAATGCTTCCACGCTACATTTTGGAAGAGTTGACGAGACCATTTTTTTCCAATGAGAAATTGCGTTACTAATCTTCTTGCATATAGATTAAGGATGCAAAATGGAGATACTCTAAAAGTTCAACTAAATAAAGCGGGTTCATTTTTAAAACGGAGTTGTTGACATGTTTAACTAAAGAGGGTACGAGTTAACTTGAAACAGGAGAAAGTAAAAACTGACACAACATGTCTGATGTGCAAAAGATTTGTTGAGGACTGTGGCCACCTATTTTTTAAATGCAAACTAGCCAGAACATGTTGGCGATCAATGAATCTGGAGACGCAATGCTGTTCCGGGAAGGAAGTGGCTCAAAGGATATGGACTACGCAACGAGACCAACGAATTGTGGTGCTCTTGTGGAGATGGTGGTCAGATAGAGATAAGGCAAATGTTGGGGAAAGAATTCAAAGTGCAGGGGAAATGTGTAGCTCTGTAGAATACTCCTACTGCACGAGCTCTTTTGCAAAACTGAACGATTCAAAGAAATCACAACCTCTGAACCAACAACCACACAGTGGAGACCACCACAACAGGAGTCTTACAAACTGAATGTTGATGCAGCTTTCAAGATGGGTTCAAAGAAGGGAGCATGGGGTTATGTAGCTATAAATAGCACAGGTTCAGTACTAGACATCAGAGACGACACCATTCAAAGAGCCAGCAGTGCGCTCTTTGAATGGTGCCGTTAGTTTCAAAAAGACATGGTGTACTTACCTTTCCTGCTGGACGGTATGCGTTCTGGTGCCAGGCACCTGACTTTGTAACCAATTATGCCACATTCGTCTGGCGGAACTGCTCCCCTCCCCACGTGCAGTTCTTCATGTGGCTCTTGATCCAAGGGCGCATCAAGTCCCGTGCCCTCCTCCACATTCGACATGTCGTCACAAACACCTCCTACGAGCTCTGCAACGACCCGTGTGTGAGGACGCGGACTACATCGTCTTCAGTTGCCCGATGACGCGTGCCTTTTGGCATGCTGTTGGCCTCGACATCAACTCGGCCGCCGTCTGCCGCCTCACTACACTACCGCGGCCAGGTGCGCTGTCGACGGCGCAATACCATGTCTTCCTACACTTATGCTGCTGGAACATTTGGAAACATCGGAACGAAGTTGTTTTTCGCCATGAGCCCCCGTCACTGCGCTGACTCTTTGACAGGTGCCGGGACGACGCCACAATGTGGCAATGTCGGCTGCCAGTTTCCGACTCGCACGTCTCCGCCTCTTGGTGTTCCTTTTTCTCTTCAATAATGTAAGCATTTGACTGATTTCTTTACCCTAAACACTCCCTGTAATCCGCCTGTGAGCCGTTTTGGGCTACCATTTTTTTGAATAAAATGGATCAGGTGGGGAAATTACACCCCCCCCCCTTTGACACTTCAAAAAAATTTATGTTTCTGGCAATTTACATGAAGTTCCTGGGTTATAAAGTGCCGTGAGTTTCAAAAAGAAAAAAGAAACTAAAGAGGGTTGGAAGATACACTCAAGGTCACCCATTTGCGCTCCTAATATACTCATGGTGCAAGCAAGAAGCAACTCATCGAATATAGTAGTGATGGTCTCGTGAATCCTCTAATCTTATTCGGAGCATAATATGTTATATGGAAAATATATTTCTTATACAGCCGCTAATTTCTGTTGGCAAAACCTTGTATTTCTTCCCTAGAGTTTCAGGTTCGTTTTGAATCTCATGGTTTTCAAGAAACAATAGTATTGAAAAACCGTGGTTACAAAAACTAGAAACAGCTAATACTATAACTAATTTTTTAAAGTAAAGTTTGTTTTTGCATTTTTTAGATAAACCCTGGCGTGTTTGGCGAATTTGGATATTTTTATAGTATTTCTTTTATTGAAAAACGCAAGCCGGTGAAATGTTATGCAAATAATATAAAGTACACTTGGACACAAATATATATAAATGCTTTTGATGTGTATGGAATATATATAAAATGTATTCCATAATATACTGAATTATGAAGAGAGAAGCGGCATCCAATCCAAGAGTCTTTCCCAGCTAATCAACGGTTCTCTTAGCTGATGACAACCATGCTGATGCTTTTTCAAAGCAAAATGTTTTAGACATAATTTCGTTCTCACATACCATGGAGTGATTAATGAAGACTGTTGTGATTACATGTTGTTAGAATAAAAGAAATGGTACCTAGAGTAAAATTGTTGGAACTAAAATAAGTGTCATTCTCATTTTTCGAGGAGCCAATGATCTATCTATATAAATGTTTATAATACATAATTACTATCATTGGATAGATCATTAAATGTATTTTAAAAACAAACTTATATAGATATACAAAATTTACTAATATTTTCTAAATATAGTCAGACTTAAGAAATTTTGATAGACATGAATATCATAGCGATAATTATTTTTAAATCCAGGGAGTATTTTACAGGAGAGACGCTAACAAGCACTAAAATCACAAAGTTGAAATACAGAGGCTAAAATCACAATTGAGATTGTAACCTGGGGTAGAAACACAATTGTCCCCTTAAAAAACCCCTCAATCAAACTGCACTTAGAACTGGAAAGTACTGTTTCTTGGTGATGTAGGCCATTTGACCTCTCTGATACGATGCTAGGATATCCATCAAGCGTTGTGCACCCTTTTCGCCGCTAGCTTTAGTGAAAGAAAAGTGTGCAATAATCATCATCTACTAGGCTGAGATATTATTTGGGCCGAATGATGGCTTACTGACGAAGCCCATTCGACACGAATCACAAGGTTGGGCCGGGCCTCATCTTGAGGCCTTGTATTACCTGTTCGTTGCAGCCTTGCAGGGGCCAAGGGCCAGCGCCGAGACGAGAGGAGGAGACGGCCGCCCTCCGGAAGAGGAACCCAACCAGCCACCAAACCCTTTCCACCATCGATCCGGCGGAGGCGGCGCGGCGAGCTAACCAGTCACAATGGTTGTTGAAGAGACCACCGAGGGCGTGAAGAACCTCACTGTCGCCGGAGATGGGGCGGCTGCTTCAGCCGGCGGCGGCGAGGGGCAGAAGAGGAGCGCCGGCGGCGGTAACAGCAACCGCATCCAGGTGTCCAACACCAAGAAGCCCCTCTTCTTCTACGTCAACCTTGCCAAGGTACGGCTGCGTGCTTAGGTTGAATCGTTGTCTCGTTGCGGGTTCCTGACCACTTGCTTGGTTAAATCGTTGCAGAGGTATATGCAACAGCACGGCGACGTCGACCTCTCCGCGCTCGGGATGGGTGCGTCTCTCTCTCCCAAGCACAATCCTGCCTCTCTCTCTTTCTAGTAGATGGAAGAGAGATTTCTAGTTTCATTGGTGTCAAGCCTATAATCCTTCATGTTTGTGATTTTGGCTTGGGGCCTTAGGGTGATTGAGTAATGTTGGTATCATTGCTTTGCTTTTTTAACCTTGTGAATTGTTAGGCTTCGATTCTTTTTAGCGTCTATACATTATGTGGAAATGATATTTGCAAGATCCGAAACTGCACGGTCTAGTTGTATAGATGTTTTGACTGCTAAAACCCTAACGTTTCTCATAGGCCCTTTGCCTTCTAATCAGCAGTTATCTTGTGTCAAGAATCGACATATATGTAATTCAGTAGAAATGTTTGAATTCGATTCTGCAACTTAGCCAGATTTGCCAGCCTAGTGAGATCCTGGTTGATTTAAGATACTTTGTATCCAGAGTCGACACTAGAGAAGTAGAGATGCAGAAAATGGAAATACACTCCTTAAAAAAATCTCGCAACTGATTTTTGAGTCTCATTTACTATCTTCTTATAAGCAGGAAGAACTAATTACTACCGACACTGTAGATTGGTTCATGATGTTATGGATCAGGTCATGCCATTAGCTGCGGTTTAGATGTTTCCTTTGTAGATATGCAAAACCTTTATCATTGTAAAACAGTGTTGTTTAAGGTAACTCTAACCAAGTTGATTATTCTGTTTCCAGCAATTGCAACCGTTGTGACCGTGGCGGAGATTCTGAAGAACAATGGATTTGCTGTTGAAAAGAGTAAGGAATTTCAGCTCCCCTTGTACATTGTATTAATGTTCCACATGATTCATTATCCTGTATCTGAACTTTCCGCTTGCTTCTTTATTGTCAGAGATTAGGACATCCACTGTCGAAATAAACGACGAATCAAGAGGCCGCGCCTTCCAGAAGGCCAAGGTAGACAAGACTAGATTCTTTTTTGTGCCAATGTGAAATATGTCCATTTCAATCTGGCCATTTCTTTCTGTAATTTTGCACTCTTATTTTCCCCTTTTTTTCTGAACTTACTTTGGGCTTTATTTCTCCAGATTTTAGGAAAGTGAAATATGTCCATTTTCAATCTGGCCATTTCTTTCTGCAATTTTGCACTCTTATTTTCCCCTTTTTTCTGAACTAACTTTGGGCTTTATTTCTCCAGATTGAGATAGTGTTAGGAAAGAGCGAAAAGTTTGATGAGTTGATGGCCGTTGCTGCGGAAGAGAGGGAAGTGGAAGGTGGTGAAGATCAGGCTTAGATAGGGTACTAGCGACAAGCTTCTGTTGTAGTGCTCTGTTAGTTCGTGAGAGCTGACATTTGTTCTTGTTTAGCTACAATTTCTATTTCATTTTCAATGGCAGTGAATGTTTATGATGGATGTCAGTAATATCCATCACGGTTTAGACAGCTAGTTGATTAGTTTCTTTGGCCATGTATGCTTTGCTAGTTGAATGCTTCCGTTAAAAATAATCTGGTGGTGCGTAGTTATTTTTTTGTCGTTCTTTAAGCACATTTTATTGTCCGTATTCCTTGAATTATTCTGTGCCAAATCTCTGCGATGTCTTAGGTATCGTACCAGTTGGTTTGCACTATGATATATGATGCCAAATTTTCCCAACTTCAGTGCAAAACTTTCAATCAAACTGGTTTTCGCAACTGGGTTTACTTTTTTAAAAAAACTTTTCCTGCGTGCAATTTATGAGCTGCTTGGACGTGCCACGTTGAAGCACAGGGGCTGAGCCAGGCTCGTGTGGTGGAGATGGCCGCAGCTCTATGGAGCCTAGGCAGCAGCGCCTGTGCGTGAAGCACATCGTTTGCATCTCAGCGCTTCGACAATGGCTCCCGCCGGGCTGTGCGCCTCGTGCTGCTACTCGCCTCCAACCCTGCCACTCCACCGACATCACGGCCTCCCGCCGCAGCATCCACCGCAAGCCATTCGAAGAGGAAGATGGCCGAGGTTGCAGATATCTGCATCTGCCAGCGGCGCTCGGGCAGAGGAGTCCATTAAGGCCACCACGGACGCCGAGTTCTTCCAGCCCGGCGACACCAGGCCCATCATGCTCTTCGACGGTGAGCAACTGAATCTGTCAATCCATTCGCATCCATGATTCGCCTCTCATATGGGCCAATCACTAATCTGCAAGTGCGTGCTCTGTATGTAGGCGTCTGCAACCTCTGCAACGGCGGCGTCCGTTTCGTGCGAGAGCACGACCCCAACAGGTAAACCTTATCTGATCAATCCTTGCTCACTTGCTACTGTATTTGTACCACTGATCATTGATCGCTCGATCACAATTATACATTCAGTAACAGCACAGTTGAGTGGTCGGTGCTCACAGCTGATCAACTTCAATTCCAATGAGCAGGAGCATCAGGTACGTGCCGCTGCAGAGCGAGTCGGGGAGGAAGCTGTTGCAGAGGTCAGGGAGGGCCCCCGATGACATCTCTAGCGTCGTTCTTGTCGAGAGGGACAGGTGATCAGGCCACAATCAGTCTCCAAGGATTATTGATTAGTATGGCTTCATAGTTGATTATGAAGTGATAATTTTATTCTTGATGATGGACAGGTCTTACATCAAGTCTGAAGCGGTGCTGCGGATAATGGACTACCTCAACCTGCCATTCCCGCAGCTGGCCATCTTCCTCAACCTTGTCCCTCTGTGAGCTCCCTCTCCTCCTCCCCCTCCCTGTTCAGCTCAATTCAGAGTGTGATACTGTGTCTTGTTCAGAAAATGTAACTGTACGGTTTTCTTATACTGATTCTGTTGTGCTGATTAGGTTTCTGAGGGATTTTGCATATGACAACATTGCGGACAACAGGTACGCTGTGTTTGGCCGTTCAGAAACGGAGGCATGTGAGATATTGTGAAGTGCTAGCCAGACACCTTGTGACCTCCTTCTTGTGAGGAACACATAAAAGGTTCAAGTGTCACTCAGGAAAGTTGTGTCACAACACACAACAATTTGGCCACTAAAGTAGCTAGGAAAATAAAGGACACAATGATAATTTTTGTTGATATATTTAGATATCAGATACACTACGCATATGTGATGTAACTTGCTGATCAAATAAATCAGACCCTAGCTTAGTAGTCCCTGTTTACAAGGCACTCCTCTAAGAAGAACAAAAGAAAAATTCCAGTGTAGCTATCTCTTTGCATGTGGTTGCAATGAGGAGCACTAATAGCTACAAAAGGATGTCAAAAAGTTACATGTGGCACCACCATGCCTGCAGTAGTCCCATTGGCATTTAAAATAGTGGCATTCGCTGGGGCGCTATGGTTCATCCAAGAGAGATCGATGTTGCTGAGGTAGATATCTTGGCAGTGAACACTTTGGCTGCACAATAATCTGATGGCTTGTTGGTCGGTGGATGTCCCCTGGATATTGATAAACCTTGCATCGCTTATTGCCACACCACCATCCTGCAAACACAACAAGTGCAGACATGTTTCAACCTTTGATTTATAGGTTTATGAGTGAGCGTAGTGATGATCGGCATGTTGACATGTTTAGTATGTGTCGTCACCTTTTCTGGACAATTGCCTTGTGGACAATAGAACTGGTCGATAACAATAGGATACTGAACTGCAGACATGTTAAGACCTTCAAAAAGGAACGCCCTTGCATAGCCCTTCCCTCCCTGCATCCATATCTTACATTAGCAGAATTTTCTGGTGTTCTATGTTTTACGGAGATCAAATTTAAAGGGAGTGCAGCCATCAGTATGTGCAGAGGCCAGAGGGTGTTTTGTTGTTTATTACCTGCCATGATTTGATCCTGACGCCGGTCATAGTTTCAAAAAAGTTGCAATTAGATACTGTGATCCCTTCCACCTGTGCTATCTCAGAGCCTCCAAGGCTTCCCACACTGCGAAGTAAACATCAGGAAGATAAGCTCAATGCATGTTACTAAACAAGGCTTATTCTGTTATTCAGGACATTGCAAGGAAAATCATGGTTATGGAATTGCACCTGATTCCATGACCAGGCCCGCACGTGCTGTCCGTGATATTGACATTTCTGGTGTGTGATAGGATTGATACGCAGTCATCTCCTGCATGTTTGTTTAACTCCAGCATTCATACGAATTTGAGGTTCATTCAATTAATTGTTTGAGTTACCGTCAAAGCGTTACGCATACAATAGTATAGATTGATATGTTCTCTACATGTACACGGCTGTGGAAGTGCAATTACCTGTTTGGATAGAGCAGTCGGAGATGGAGACGTCGTTGGATAACGCCATGGTTATGCCGTCCGTGTTAGGACTATCGCCAGGCGCGCTTATGGAGACATTGTTCACTTGCACCTGGCTGCAGTTGAACAAGGTCATGTGCTTGTCTGCGCTGTCCGTCAGACGTATCCCTCTCACCACAAGATTGTTACAGAATGCGAATGCTAGAAGCTGATTTACAACGAAGACAATAACGAGTCAACACTTTAAGTAGCTAGCTAACTGGTTTCTAAACTGAATCAAATAATACAGTGCAACACTTACGATAGGCCACGATTCGCATCTCTGCCAAAGTGAGAAACAGCTAATCAGATTGTCAGCAGTGATAAGAGGAAAGTGTAACTGGTGAGGCTAATTTGCTCACTATCATCGCAAAGATACGATGGTATATATTTTGCAGCTCGAGGATCTTTGCGATGGTATTTGCATGTATGCCAAAGTCTAAGATGCCTACCTTTTGGTTAAAGCAACCCCACCAGATGGCACCTTGGCCGTCCATGGAGCCACTTCCGACCAGCGTCAAGTTGTCGATCCTGCAGAAGGTCACAAGGTTGTCTTCCACCGACGTCCACGTTTTGTTTGGTGCCACAATCTTGCCATCCAGCTGCAGTCGTTACCAGTTCAGACGTGTCACCATTACAACTGGATTATTCAGGATGGCAAAACTGTCGATGTTACTTACTTGTACGGTGATTGGCGACTTGCAGGGACCTTCAAATCTAATATGGGAC
The DNA here is from genome assembly GCA_031894775.1 of Chloris gayana. Classification (NCBI taxonomy): domain Eukaryota; kingdom Viridiplantae; phylum Streptophyta; class Magnoliopsida; order Poales; family Poaceae; genus Chloris; species Chloris gayana. The sequence goes on along the minus strand of JAUNZO010005116.1, from coordinate 20,072 downwards.
AACAAGAATGTCTGTCCACCAGGGACGACCATGATAGGTTGATGGCTATCGTTGCAAGCCGCTTGCCATGTCGTGAAGAATGCCTGTTGGCAGACATGACAGAAACAGATAAGCAGGATTGCAAGGCATAAGAGAACACACAAAGTATCTGTAGGTATTCGAAGGGTTGCGTTGTTACCTCTGCATCATCTGTCTCGCCATCCCCAAACGCATGGAAGTCTCGGACGTTGTAGATCTGTGGCTGCCCTTCTGCCCATTGGATGACCAGTGCAAGCACCAAAATGAAGATATGTTTTACTGCAGCCATCTTCTAGAAGAAAGAATGATTGATTAGAGTGGAACTTAAAGACAAAGCGTCGAGCTGATGAACAATCACCATTGCCAGAGTAACGTTTGCTTTGATTGACCTGATTCAGTTTTTTATGGGGATTTGAAGCAGCTAAGCTTTGCGTCACTCTGGCAAAACAAAACGAATGAGGCTTGTTGTTATTAGCCGAACGCCTGAACTCTCTGAGTTCCTCATCAGTAATTATAGAGATCATATAGACGGCCTCTTTATGGTACTGTCTATTGAATTTGGAAGGAAGTAATCCAATGAAAATATTTTATTGTCCAGCCAACCGGGATCATCGCAGAGCCTTCCGAGTAGATTCCTGCATGCTAGTCATTTTTCATTCATTAGCAATATTTTCGCCTTTCCATTTTCATGTTTTGGAAAATTTATTTCCTATGTTCTTATGGTAACCAACGATTAAGCGAAACTCTGTCACTCTTGAACGTGATCCGCTATAGATTGAAAATACACAATAAGCGCGCTCACAGCATTGTCATATTGATTTATGTGCACCGTGAAGTGTTTCATATCGCACTCGTACGTTCAAGAGCGTGCTACCATATAACTTGATGCGTGTTTGTATACTGTAGTTATTACGTCAGAAAATTATTCCAAGATGCCACTGAAACGTGACACTGTTAAGATTTAAATGTTCCTTCGTGTACTCTTATCTGGCACCCTCATCTTCGTGTATTCTTATTGTCACCCTCATATTTGGATGCCTGGCACCAGAGATTAGTTTATTTACACAAGTAAATCAATTACGACAAAGATCAACTATTGATGATTATGGTCACGGAAAATATTTTAATTGCTGCAAACTTTCCAAATGAAAAGGTCACAAAAGTGTATAAGTAATAAATATGCCGGTGGCTATACGTAGATAGAAGTAGATTTTCTCAAGGAAAAAGTCTATTTTACTCTCCCGAACAATTCACTTTGTCCAAATTACACCCTGAACAAAATCTTGATTCACTTTACTTCCTCAAACAATTTAAGTCGGTACAATTTACTCCCTTATGTAATTTCACTTTTTTATTTCCCTTTGTACGAGTTGAGTTTAGTGCTCAAATTTTGCACAACGATAATTTTCATTGAACCTTACGTTAAAAAAATTGTAATATATATATTCTACGTAGTTCTTTTATTTTAATAACATCAAATATCATTTTAATTATATAATTCTAGAATTGTATACAAAATATTTAAGAAAAAGGATAAAATATTTTCTTTTATATAGGAAATAGTACTATCTACCATCATGCAAATGTTCAGCTTCAAATTCAAATCATACAAAGAGAATAAAAAAAGAGAAATTACATAAGGGAGTAAATTGAGCCAACTTAAATTATTTGAGGGAGTAAAATAAGCCAAGATTTTGTTCGGGTGTAATTTGGACATAGTGGATTGTTCGAGGAAGTAAAATAGATTTTTTTCTTTTCTCAAAAAAAATGTAGTAATAGCAGATAACTTTTTATCTAATAATCCTTTTGGATAAAACTATATGGACACACATTCTATGATCATTTGTACATTGGTTACCTACATGGTAGACGAAATAAAAATATGTGTGAATCACCCTTCACGTCAAGTTGGTGCGATTTTTTCAAATCTTTCAGCTTAGTTATAGGGATCCGTAGCCCGAAATTTTGCATTATACAAATTATGAATCAATAAAAGACCGGTGCTCTGGACCATTGACAATCACCTCTGTAATAACCTTCCATACTTGCATCAACTTTACTTACGCCGAGCTCGCGAGATCTGCGGCCCCGTGCCCGGCTTGCTACAACGCACCTTCGCTGCAGTTCCGTCGCACCACCGCGCACCAAGAATAGTAGTACTATACAACATCTATATCCATTGAACATTGTGCACGTTGTACTGCACGTCACCCTCGCATGGAGCCACTCCATTGCCGTGCTTCACTTTAGAGGACTTAAAGCAGGAACAAGAAAATGAGGTACACCACTTTAGTTTTGTTTTATAATAAAAAATTGGCTTCTCATTGCAGGATGGGACTTAAAAGATGAAGGAGAAAGCCGTGATGACAATGTTAAAGACCTTGGGGGTGCTTGACTTTATGTAGTATAATAATAGTTCGAATTTTCATGCCTACACGTAAAAAAGGCTTTGAAGCTCTTTGGTACACTGTTGTGTTGTACCCCAAGTTGGATTCATTTGGCATGATATTCACAATGGACCTTGAGAATCAGATGAGGCGTAGCAATGTGATGGCGCTAAGAAGACTCCAAATTTCAAGATTTTTTTAGGGAAACTACGGTGAGGGTTACCCGCATGAATCCCCTCATTTGTCATTTCAAATAAATGGAAAAAGATATTATTTACATAGTATATTGTCAAGAACAGAAAACAAAGATACATCAACAATCTAAATAAAACAATTAAGGGTGTGTTCGTTTCCTCCTCTAAAATTTAGCACTATCACATCAAAGAGAATCTTATAATTTATGAATATTTCGATCAATTTAATGAAAAAACCCTATTGACAGATTGGTGCTAATTTTCGAGATGAATCTAATGAGTTTAATTAATCTATATTTTGCTAAAGTGATGCTACAAGTAACTGTCTTCTAATCACGACTTAATTAACCTCATTAGATTCGTCTCGTAAATTAGTCTAGGGGCCTGTAATTTGTTTTATAATTAAAATTTATTTAATACTCTTAAATAATAAGATTCTTTTTGATGTGACAATTCTAAAATTTAGACTCTGAAAACGAACACACCTTAAGCCATAAAATTTCTAATTGTTGATGTACAGGAATATCCATCATATACCAAGTCTGCACAATCCATTCATGAGAATGAAACCGTTTCAGTTTGCACGATCACCAAAAATCTGCTTGCCGATTTTTCATTGGGACAACGGACGTCACTCCGATCTTCATCTAATCAGGGTGTGGCCATACCCCAACCTATGGTCGCCACTCTTTTAGCATTGTCCGACGCGCTTCGAGGGAAGGAAGCCTCGAAGTGGGGAGGGGCATTGGAAAAGAACGAGAGCCATCATTCCTGAAATTTTAACTCGGAAATGGCAGATTCTGTCGCTTTTATAACAGCCAGAGCCTAAGAAACAGAGTCGCGAAGTGTGTGTTGCAAGAATAGCTGCCTCTACACTCGTAGAGAGGTGAAGGGCGAAGAAATCAGACAGGTCGATTTTATTGGTGAAAACTTTCCATCAGGATTATTGCAAGAGACACAATGCAGCATGTACATATCCACCAATAAATACAAGGAAATAAAAGCGCAGTACAGTACACTGATGATTTGTCGCAACCACTGGTTCCTCAACGAGTCACCATCATCGCATCACGATCACGGCAGCGGAGCACCACTGTGCTCTGCTCGACGCGCACCCAATCCGCGTCCCCGATCACATGGACTGGGCCGCGGCAACGGATGACGACGCATCATCATCGGCGGCGGGCCGGCGCACGCAGCGGTTGAACCCGTACCAGACGCCGGCGGGGATCGGGTCGCCGTAGTAGAAGGTGGAGGGCGTGGAGGAGGTGGGCTCGAACACCCGGACCCACTCGGGCGTCCACCCGGCGCGGCCGCCGCGGCGGAGGTAGAGGTAGCAGACGCCGTAGCCGCAGGGGCCCGACACGCGGAACGTGTCCGTGGCGCACCGCTCGAACCCGTACTTCGGGGTCAGCTGCGCCACGTACACCTCGTTCCGGTACGCGTCCCCGAACGCCAGGCTCACCGCGTCCGGCGACCGCGCCGGGGACGAGCAGCTCGTCTTCACCTTCACCGTGTACGTGCACGTGCGCCGCAGCGAGCCGTCGTGCTCCGCCGCCGCCTGATACCCATCGCCTGCTGCTGCTGCTGCTTCCACCAATAGCGGTGTCGCCGCCGTGGAGGCGTCGAGCGGCCGCGGCTTCGACAGCTGGAACGCGGCGGCGGGGGTCACGGCTTGAAGGCAGGAGAGGGCGGCGAGGCTCAGCAGCGCGAGGCAGCGGAGCCGTGGTACGGCGCCGGCGGCCATGGCTGGGTAGAGCGGGTGGCTGTTGACTAGCTACAGCTGGTTTGGTTTTTTTGAGCCTACAGCTGGTTTGGTGAGCCTGGGGACAAGTGGAGAACTTGTGGTTGGTTGGTTGCCTGGTCTCTTGAGCTTGGTTTCGATGAAGCTTTTTTTTGCTTTCAGACCTGGCTGCCTGGTGACTGGCACATAACAGGGTGGGTGATTTGTTAAGGTTTTCCAAATCAGTTGCCCTTGATCTGATCGGGATCTGACCTATCGAGATTAAAAACTTGTTAGAAGTGTCCGAATGACAGTGGCGCCCAACCGTCCTGTTGTCAACTCTGAATGGTGCATTATTATGGCTCTGGCCGTGTCAAATGAAGAAGAGGCACCTCAACCCAAGAAAAACAAAACGTAGGAGTGGCTAGCCATGATCCACGAGTCCAGCGTCGCTTTCCTCATCAATCAGGAGCGTGATAGATGGAGATTTTTTTTTAAAAAAAAGACGAAACATATGGGGCATTCCGAGAATTGAACTCGGGACCTCTCGCACCCTAAGCGAGAATCATACCACTAGACCAAATGCCCGTTGTTGAGTTCGGTGACTTATAGTTTATATATTTCTAATCAATCATCACAAGTTCACAACCATTTATTCCCACAAAATCGGATTAGATACAATCGCGAAAATCATGCGTGTCCACTATCAGCAATCCTAGTCCACAACGCTTGGTTGGACGAATTACTCAACCTTCACTAACAGCAAACGAAAGTGACAAGCAACACCACGTTTTCGCCCAAATTAACACCAGCAGTACTGCCACGCACAGCACTCACTTCACACAGACGAAACAGTTCGCCTCTGAGCTCTCGCACAAGAAACCTTTTTTTTCTTTGCGATGAAATCACCGAAACCTTCACCAAAATATTACAGAAAATGACAAGCAACAGCTCAGTTGATACCACCAGTGCAGCCCCTGACGCCACTCGCTGTCCCCAATCAAAGCGTGCACGGTCACGAACAGCTGCTCAGTTGATCCTGGAGCAGCGCCTCCTGACCTCGCCCTGGCCGCCGGTCTTGACCCCGACGGCGGCCATCTTGACCATGGCCCTGGGGAACTCGTAGCTGAACCTGAGCCCGAACAGGCCGCGGACGTTGCCGGAGTACTTCTGCACGACGGCCTGCGTGGCGGCGTCGCTCCACAGCCGCTGGTCCGACTCCAGCACGGCGTTGCCGTCGCGCACGTTCTTGAAGAAGCTCACGTCGAAGGCGCCGGGGGTGTCCCGGTCCAGCGCCACCGCCCTGCGCGGGTCGCCGTTGGCCGGGCACAGCGCGCGCAGCTGCGGCAGGAACGCCTGGCTGATGGTCGGGTCCGGGTTGCCGGTCGCCGTGAAGTTGGACAGCCGGTAGCTGAAGAACTGGCACTCCGTCTGACCGATGGTGTGGGCACCTGGAATACATGCAGGTCGGCTTCAGTTTTTTTTATTATTTTCTTTGCTGGAAATGCTAGTATATGTGCACAAATTATTATTAGATGATGAGTTTTGTTTATACCAACTAATGTTACGAGATCTTTATCTGAGAGGCCCTGCGCAGCAAACTTCTGCTTCTGAACGGACACGGTGTCGGCAGGAGATGGCAAGGCAGTGGCACCGGAAGCAGCAGAAACTCTTCCGTCTCTTCGACCCAGCTGTACCGACCAGCTTGGCCCACCGGTCTGAGATTCAACAAACAATCAATCAAACAAAACAGTCATTATCACGTTCTTGATCACACAAGCTATAGAACAGTTCTTAGCACGAACTCGTCTCACCAGATCAACTGAGTCCCGTGCTGCGAGGGCCAGTATATCAGCACAGGACACCACCCCGGGGCACACGGCCTCCAGCTGCGACTTGGCGTCGTCTATCACTTCGAATCCTCTAAGACCAGTGTTCTGCGGTGCAGTCCGTTCAGAATTCGGTCCAGAAATCAAAACCGATGCATCACACCCCTGCAGAACAATCAGCAGAAACAGTTGTCAGACAAACAAGATCAACATAATTATTCAGATTGATAACAACGGAAGGAGAAGACGGACTTGAACGAAACAGTCGTGGAAGTGCAGCCTGAGCAAGGCCGGGGCGACGGTGGCGTCTCGGTTGTAATACTGTTCAACAGTAGACCTCACAATATCCTCCGCATCGGGACAGTTGGAGTCGTAGAACCCAACCTGCAGTCCTTGGCTGCTAACACGAGAACTACTCATCAGCAAGGCGATGAACAAAAGGAAAATTGCTGCCGTTTCAGATCCCGTCATGGCCTGCATGTCTGAGAAGTACTAGTACTGGTTACGGAGAACAAGTTCCAGTTGTGGCAGCCCGGTGATCTGATAGCTCGTTTTATAGGGTCACTGAGAGTTTGTGCTATCCTCTATCATCCAATCGCCACAGCCATTTAGTGACCTTAGTGGAGTAGCAGGTGGATCATGCACTAGTGAAAGTCTGAAAGATGTGGATTACAGGTAGTATGCGACCTCATGTTTGAAATTCTTGAATTTGATAACGTTTTCAGTTTTAGTTGCGCTTCGTAAGGTAGCACATCTCGCTCAGTACTCAAGTATGCAGAACTCCATTGCTAGATTTCAATACAACTCTGTTCGCAAAAAAAAAAAAAGATTTCAATACAACTCTCACGTAAAAAAGGTCACAAGCTCAGACTATCAGAAGTCGGTATATTGAAACTACTGAAAAAAAAGGAGTTTCGATTTTACTCGTGAAGACTGAAGAACACAGAACATTTATTACACATAAGACTTAGAAGACCCGTAGTACCAGTACCACCCGTGAAGAACATGAGAATGTATCAAGTTCATAAGTGGGATTGGCGTGCGTGGGCTTCCACCATCGCATTCCATGTAAGTTAGGCAACATATCCACCATGAATTGTTGTTGCACGTGGTTCCAGAAAATCGATAAGAAATGCTGGCAGTGGGCTAACACAAACGGCATAACTGAATATAGCCTTGCAGTTGCTTCTAAGATAAACATAGTTTCTCTACCTGTGGCTGTGCTTAAACTTCTTTTTGATCAGTGGTATGCTTAGCTTCGACTTGTTCAGTTAGGGGTACGATTTGTAAGAGAGAGACTATTAGGAGGCTACCCCCGAGATGGAAGAGAGGCGCCGGCGCGGTATCGATATGACAGGACCAAGGACCTCCTCTGCATCTGTGAACACCCTCGTCGCAACTCGCAAGGAGTGCTAGAGGGCAGTAGTTCCTTGGCTGTCGCTTTTTAAAAATCAACCTTCTCTGTCTTTACTAGTATTTTTCTTTGCTCTGTTTTGCTAGTCTACCTCCACTAACGTACTGTACTTATTTTTCTGTGATCTGCACTTCGCTTTTTGTGCATTGGATCGATGAAGCAAGAGCTAAGAGTGCGATTGGTTGGGTGCACAAGCTCAACCCCCATCCAGGCCAGTCGCATGCATCCTGGGTTGTTCGGTTGCCTGTAGATGCTCTAGATATGACTCTAACTCTAGGTACATATATCTGTGCGTGTAGAATGTATTTTTAAAAAGTAGCAGTATTTTTTATGAATAGCAGATAAAAATAAGAGTACTGCAGCTCCATTCTATAGTTTGGATATGTTGTAATAATGTAAATACCTAAAAGAAGTAAACTAGGCATAAGGGTTGAATTAACACTTTGCCCCTTTATGGAAAGAGGAAAAAAAGGCTACGAATCTATCGGGTGAGGATAAGTATGTATTTATGAAAAAAAGAACCACTAAATATCCTTCTATTTTTAATTGCAAAAACACCTTTACAGAAACACAATTTTACTATGGAGAAGAAAAGTTGATTTTTAAAAATCATTAGACTAAACCAGCACCATGTTTTCTCCTTTTGCTTTTGAATCAAGACACTAAACCGCAGGTTGTTGCACTTTCATTTCTCTGCGCAAGTACAAAAAAGGGAGTCCATATTTAAAATTATATATCTTTCACATTCTACCAATTTGAGTCTTCCTCTGTTGTCGACAAGCTTGATGATAATTAATACTCTTAAAGATGAATCAATAACATAAGTTTGGTTAACATTCACATTCGAGTAGTAGTAAGAAGAGATGACATAGCCTTTTAAACGGAAGTGCGTGTCTGGAGCCCTCCCGAAAGTCGCCTAGAGGGGGGTGAATAGGCGATAATCCTGAAAAACACTTAATTTAACAAATTAAATACGCAGGAAAGATTTGTCCGACTCAAATGTCCGACTATAGTAGGATAAGTCCGACTATGGACTAATATCCGACTAGAGTAGGACAAATCCGACTCCCTCGTGCGGAAAGGGGAATGGGAGTCAAGATGGACAAATCCGCGGAATTAAAGCAACAAGCAACCAGCTAGTGACACTAGAAAGCTAAGGCTACAAGGGGACAAGCAAGCAAGCCACCTATGCAAGTAAATCTAGGAATTTAAGCAAGAACACCTTAGAGCTATAGCACATCTATTTGCAAGAAATAAAGAGAGACACAAAGACACACGATTTTTCACCGAAGTTCAGCTCCACCAAGAAGCCTACGTCTCCGTTGAGGAGTCCACCAAGGACCGGGTTGCTCTCAACCCTAAACCTCGTCAAGCCGCCACAAAGGCCGGCTTAAAATCCACTAAATCAAAGCTCCACGAAGGGAGGGGCAATACAAACGACCCGAGTCTCAACCACAAGCTTGGGAGCTCGCCGGGTAACACCTAACCGTCTAGGGGATGAATCCCCAAGAGTAACAAACACAACAAGTACCGGCGATGCAAAGAATCAAGTGCTCTTGAGTTGGAGATGAAGCTCAACGATCTTCTCCTCAATCTTCTCACAAATCCACCAAGGATTGGAGTGGGGAATCAAACTTGAAGAAGAGGAGAGCTTGAGTGAGTTGGAGAGTATTTTTGAGAATGTGGGGAGTGCCAACCGCCAAAAGTGGACGAGGTCCACTTTTATAGTCGGGCACTCAAAAGAGCCGTTGGCTCGGATCCGACTCGGATATATCCGAGTGAGTAGGATAAATCCGATCGCTAGGGTTTCGAAAGAATGGATTTCGCTCTCGGAGTCCGAGTCTTAAATCCGACATAACTCGGATATGTCCGAGTACCCTCGTGGAGTCGGATATATCCGACCGAGTCGGATTGTCCGACTCCTAGGGTTTCAAGAAGTTGGGTTTCGGCTCCGGAGTCCGACTCTCGTCCGACCGAGTCGGATATGTCCGAGTATATGTGGAATTTCTTTGGCCAGCTCTCCGGAGTCCGAGTCCAATATCCGAGTGAGTCGGATATGTCCGACTCCAAATGATATTTTGTGTTTGGAATGAGTTTTGAGCACTTTCATTTTTCACACTTCATACTTGTGTGTCCCTCTTGATAGTACGGTGTTTCCTATACTCAAGACATAAATAAAAGGCTTCATAGCTTGATCTTGAGCATGAGTGATCCATTTTTCAAATCTTGCACGTATGAGCGAGTATGACCACTTCCTTTTTGTGTTTCTTTGCTCTCAATTGAATTTTAGTTATGCATCGCGCACAAGCTCATTTAGAATATTAGTCCTTTTTAATTGTATTGACGTCAATCACTCAAAACCATAATTAGGGGCCTAGATGCACTTTCAATCTCCCCTTTTTGGTGATTGATGACAATACAACTAAAATTCACAATTAAGTATAAAAAGAGCTTGAACAAGAGAGCAAGTAGAAGAGAGCTCCCCCTAAATGTGTGCATGAGTTGAATTCAATATTTGGTCATTTTAAAACCAAAAGCACATATTTTGAGAGAAAACAAGAGAGCTTCCCCTAAAACCATGCATTTTATTCACAAGGCATATAATAAGAAAGAACAACAACAATGCATATGTCATGTGAATCACACAAATGCAACTAGAAATTAACAAAAAACGTTACACCATCCATCATTCATAGAGCATAGTTTATCACATAAATAATTAAAACTAGTTATTACAAATAAAAAACACACCACATAGTTCACCACGATTACAACTCAAATGAAGCAACATGTCCATAAAGTAAAACAAGATACAAGAGCAACTCTCACTTGCTCTACTCACAACGGAAACTCGGGAATTTTTACTTCTCCCCTTTGGCATCAAAACACCAAAAAGGAGGAGAGGAAGCCTACTCATCATCGCCCCAATCCTCGTCGTCGTCGTCGTCATCTTCTTCTTCTTCCTCACGCGGGGCCCTTGCCTTTGGGGTCCTCCTCTTCTTCTTCTTCTCCTTCTTCTTCTTCTTCTTCCTCGTAGGCCGCTGCCACGGGCTCATCCTCCTCATAGTGAAACCGAGTGTGAGTGGAGGTACCGGTGCTAGGGCCGGTGGGAGCTGTGGTGAAAGCGGGACCCGAAGAGAAAGGTGGTGGTGGAAAGTAGCCAAAGTAGAGAGACTCATCCGGGGTGAATGAGTCCCAAGGATACTCAACCGGAGGAGGAGCAGGTGCGGGCTCGGAGAGGGAACTCTAGGAGCAGTGATCTCGAAGATGATCAAGAATAATCTTCTGCCTTGCCTTTATCACCTCATTATCCTCGCTTAAGACCGTCCACCTTGGCATCAATCCGCCGGCATATGCCGAAGAGACCCTTAAGCATCTTGAAGAGAGCGCTCTTGCTCTTCGTGCTAGCACCACGACCACGGGCTCTATCCGGACGAGGAGCCGTGCTAGAGCTAGGAGCCGAAGAACGGGTCCGAGCGGGAGCAGGAGCAGCTGGAGCAACCGGAGGTATAGCCTCGAGATGAAGTCTTAGGAGCATTGGCCGGCATCCTAGGTCGAAGGGGTTTGTGCGTGCAGTCCTTGTTGAAAGTCTTCTTGGAGATCTTCTCAATCATGCACATCACAAAAGGTGCATACACACAAGCACGTCTAGCGTCCACGGAGCAAGTGCCACATCTCACTCGAAGATAAAGTCCCACACATTGAATTTCCTTTGAGTGGGTAAGATATGAAATAAATCCTTGGCATATGATACAACATGATCTGCATTGCCACCCCTAGGAGAGAGAGTGAGGCGAAGCATCCCGTGCAAGACCACATAGAGAGGCTTGAGACCGTGAGCAAAGGGTGGCTTGCACGTGTCCTCATCCTCATACATGTACCTCATGAGCTCCGGGTTGAGAGAATCTGAATCATGCAAGCGAAGATCCCTCGTTCATTGTGTCCCTCAATCCAAGAATGTTTGCAAATCTACCGAAGGTACAAGAAAGCTTCTCTCCATCAGTCATCCACCAAAACCTGCCCAAGTTCTTGTCAAAATACACAGTGGAGTAGAACCGACACACTATCTCCTGGTTCCAATCATACTTGAAACACATGATCTCCTTGAGTCCATGAAACTCACACATAGCAATGACCTCATCAAACAAAGCCGTGTGCTCGCTTGACATGTAGTCCCAATCTATGTACCGCATTGGCACCGTGGGCTTCACCTTGCTCCCGTAGGCACACATGTACCAGTCCGTGTGAAAGTGAGACCGGAAACGGTTGTCTAGAGACTCCCGTTCCATGTCAAACCAGTTCACCTATCTTGCTTCAGCTTGCCGCTGCCTCAGCCGCCTTTGATATAGTCAATCATCACACGGTCAACTCCGGGATGGACCACCACATCCCTCATCTCCTCGCGGATCTCGTGGGTTCCTCTTCTTCCCTTGGTTCAACAATGGGAAGATGGATGGTTCTACTCCTTTTCTTTCCGGCAACTTTTGCTCTCTTTTCCGGATGGGGGTTGGTAGATGAACGACCCATGCCGACAAAAGATAAACAAGGAATGGTATGAGATGGATAGCATAGACATTTGAGTTTGGATAGAAGTAATGCACAATTTCGAACTTTAGTGAAAATTCTGTTGGAGTCGGATATGTCCGATCGGGTCGGACAAAATCCGACTAGTCGTAGGGAGTCGGATATATCCGACTCACTCGGACATGTCCGACTACAACAGGATTTTTACTAAAATCGCTATTCCGCATAGATCTACCGCACATTCCTAGCCATATTGCGTTTAGAGCATCTATAGCATCCTAGGAACAACATCTATGCAACATCTAGGCAGGGGAAACACTAGAACACCTAATCCATGGAAGTTGACTTTAAACCTTAGGTGAAAAGATGGGATTAGGGGAAAAACCTTGAGGCCAACAATGGAGTCGGATAGAGTCCGAGTAGGAGGAGCCTTTCCCCCACAAATCTCACCAAATCGCCGGTGGAGGAGGGAGATCGCCGGTGGAGAGCTCGCGCCGCCGTTTGGAGAGGAGAGAGAAAGTTGGAGTTTGAATGAGGGAGTTAGGGTGAAGGGGTAAGTTGGATTCGGGCTTATAGGGTAAAAATCCCGTGGAGTCGGATATGTCCGACTCCGTCGGACAATGTCCGACTCCGAGGGATAGTCGGATAAATCCGACCGGGTCGGATAAATCCGACTCGCGGTTTTAACTCGCCTTGCTCCAGGAGCAGAAAGATCCTTCACTCTTTTCTCTCTTGATCTCAATTAAACTTAAGGACATGTGCTAAAAACTTCATTGGATGTAGCCAGCTACAATCAATCATTCCAACAATGATTACATCCAAATCCGCATGATCCAAAGATCAAGAACCAAATAATTTCGAAAAACAAAACATACAAGATTTTTCAAGAATTTTATTTTTCAAAAACAATTACTCTAAGTCACAAGCAGATATGCAAGCTTTCAAGCCACATTACTAGAATCAAGAATATTTAGCTCACTCCTTAAATAACAAAAACGGGTTTCGTCTAGTGGCTTGGTGAAAATATCGGCTAATTGTTCATCGGTTCTCACATGACTCACTTCAATATCCCCTTTGATAGAATGATCTCTCAAGAAGTGATGTCTAATGTCTATGTGCTTTGTGCGCGAATGCTCAACGGGGTTGTAAGCTAGCTTTATGGCACTCTCGTTGTCACATAGGAGTGGAATACGGTTCAACTTGTAACCATAGTCCCTTAGAGTTTGTCGCATCCATAGTAGTTGTGCACAACAACTACCGGCTGCCACATACTCCGCTTCGGCCGTGGAAAGGGCAACGGAATTTTGTTTCTTGGATGACCATGACACTAGAGACCTACCCAAGAATTGGCAAGTCCCGGAGGTACTCTTCCTATCCACTTTGTCCCCGGCATAATCCGCATCGGAATAGCCTATTAGGTTGAACTTTGAACCCTTGGGGTACCAAAGTCCTAGGTTGGGTGTGTGCACCAAATATCTTAAGAATTCTTTTAACGGCCACCATGTGGCACTCCATAGGAGCGGCTTGAAAACGTGCACACATACACACACTAAGCATGATATCGGGCCTAGATGCACAAAGATAAAGCAAAGAGCCGATCATAGAGCGATAAACCTTTTGATCAACCGGCTTGTCTTTCTTGGTGAGGTCGAGATGGCCGTTTGTAGCCATGGGTGTCTTGGCGGGCTTTGCCTTGTCCATGTCAAACTTCTTCAATATGTCTTGAGTGTACTTGGCTTGACATAGGAAGGTGCCCTCCTTGAGTTGCTTGACTTGAAATCCTAGAAAGAATGTCAACTCTCCCATCATAGACATCTCGAACCTCCTTGTCATTATCTTACTAAAATCGTCACAAAACGTTTGATTAGTAGAACCAAATATTATGTCATCGACATAAATTTGGCACACAAATATATCATAATCAAAACGCTTAGTGAAGAGGGTTGCATCGGCCTTGCCCATTTCAAAACCCTTTTTCAAAAGGAAATCCCTAAGGCATTCATACCATGCTCTTGGTGCTTGTTTAAGCCCATAGAGCGCCTTATGGAGTTTGTACACGTGGTTAGGATACTTGGGGTCTTCAAAGCCCGGTGGTTGCTCCACGTACACTTCTTCCTTGATTGGTCCGTTGAGGAAAGCACTCTTCACGTCCATTTGATACAACTTGAAGTTGTGGTGAGTGGCAAAGGCAAGTAGTATTCTTATTGACTCAAGCCTAGCCACGGGGCATAGGTTTCATCAAAATCCAATCCTTCTACTTGTGAATATCCTTTTGCCACCAATCTTGCTTTGTTTCTTGTCACAACACCGTCTTCATTTTGCTTATTGCGAAACACCCACTTGGTGCCCACAACATTCTTGCCTCTTGGTCTTTCTTCTAATGTCCAAACTTCATTTCTTGTGAAGTTGTTCAATTCCTCTTGCATGGCCATCACCCAATCCGAGTCCTCGAGTGCTTCTTCTACTCTAAATGGCTCCAAAGAAGAGACAAAAGAGTAATGTTCACAAAAATTGCAAACACGAGAACGAGTGATTACCCCCTTTTCTATGTCACCAAGAATTTGTTCCACGGGGTGATCACGTTGCACACTTTGATGCACTCTTGGGTGTGGTGGATGTGAGCTTGTTTGACCGCCGTCTTGTTCAACCTCTTGATCATGCGACATGGGTTCATCATCTTGTCCTTGAGCATGATCTTCATTGCCAACCTCTTGATCTTGATCAACTTGATCATGATTTGTGCATGGTTGGTCTTGACTTGAGGGGGAGGTTGATCTTGATCATTTTGCGGTTCTTGCGGTCTCACATCACCAAGTGCCATCCTTTTGATTGCTTCCCTAGGAGCCTCAACATCTGCATTGTTAATAACAACTTGCTCCCCTTGAGAGCCGTTAGATTCGTCAAACGTCACGTCCCGTGAAACTTCAACGCAACCGGTGGTTTTGTTAAAGACACGATAGGCGTGACAATTTGACCCATACCCAAGCAAGAAACCTTCATCAACTTTAGGGGAGAACTTTGAAGTCTTGGGTTTCTTGTTGAGCATGAAACATTTACTCCCAAAAACTCGAAAGTACGAGATGTTAGGCTTTTTACCGGTTAGTAGCTCGTATGGCGTTTTCCTCAAGAGTCGATGGAGATACAACCGATTTGAGGCATGGCATGCGGTGTTGATTGCTTCGGCCCAAAAGCGATCGGAGGTCTTGTATTCATCAAGCATGGTTCTTGCCATCTCTATGAGAGTGCGGTTCTTTCTTTCGGCCACCCCATTTTGTTGCGGTGTGTAGGGTGCCGAAAACTCATGCTTGATGCCCTCTTCATCAAGGTACTCTTCAACTTGAGTGTTCTTGAACTCGGTACCGTTGTCGCTTCTTATGGCCTTGATCTTCACTTCAAATTCATTTTGTGCTCTTTTCAAGAATGTCTTGAGTACATCTTTCACTTCACCTTTATCACATAAAAAGAATACCCACGTGAAGCGAGAATAATCATCAACAATAACAAGTCCATATTTGTTACCGCCAATGCTTATGTAGGCGATGGGACCAAAAAGATCCATGTGAAGCATCTCCAATGGTCTTGTAGTTGTCACTATGTTCTTGGATGGGTGTGGTGCTCCAACTTGTTTTCCGGCTTGGCATGCACTACAAATTTTATTTTTCTCAAAGCAAACATCCGTTAGTCCAAGGATATGACCGCCCTTTTGGAGTTTGTGAAGATTTCTCATACCGACATGGGCTAGTCGTCTATGCCACAACCATCCCATGTCGGACTTTGCAACTAAGCATGTGTCAAGTTTTGCTTTATCCGCGGTAAAATCCACGACATAAAGCTTCCCTTTGAGCACACCCTCAAAAGCAATCGAGCCATCACTTCTCCTTGAGACAATCACACCCTTGTCGTTGAACAAACAATTGTAGCCCATTCCACAAAGTTGTGAGATAGACAACAAATTGAAGTCAACGTTATCCACAAGCATAACCTTCGAAAGTGAATGCGGAAAAGTTAAAGGAATGTTACCATATCCCAACACATAGCCTTTTCCGTTGTCTCCAAAGGTGATATATTCATTTCTTTCTTTGCTTGGCTCGAATGACTCGAACATTTTCTTGTCTCCTGGTCATATGATTGGTGCATCCACTATCCACCACCCATGATGAGCCACCGGAGGAGTATTCCTACAAAACAATTTATGCTTTGTTTTTAGGTACCCAAATTTGTTTGGGTCCTCTCACATTAGTAACAAGTGCCTTGGGCACCCACACACAAGATTTGTGTGTCTTGTTGCGTGGCCCAACATATTTCGCATAAACACGACCATACTTGTTTCTCATTAGCACATAGGTCGCATCAAAATCATTAAAGAGAGCACAAGAGGGGTTAGGCACATTAGTACGCAAATCACAAATAAGAGAAGATTTGTTAGTATTCTTGATTTGCTTCTCCGTCTTGACTTGCTTATTTTGGTGTCCACTCTCTTTGGTGAACTTGATGAATTCGGTGCCGTTCTTGTTGATTCTTGCATTATGCTTGTCACCTTGCTTGTACCCAATGCCATCCTTCACATGTGACCGTCTCACATTGGTGTATGCACCCCTTGCATACTCGGCCTTGGCGTCATCAACGACCTTCTTCTTCTTTTGTGCTTGGTCTTGAAGCTCTTGCACTTGCTTCTTCAAGTCACCAATGGTCTTGATGTTTCTTGTACAAGCTTCAACATCAACCTTGAGACACCTAGAACACTCAATGCTAGTAGGGGGCAAGACGAAGATTGAGAGGAAGTAGTGTTACACTTAATTTCCTCAAATTGCACTTTAAGAGAGTTGTGATCCTTTTGCAAGTTATCACACTTCTCTTGAAGTGTCACATTTGTGACTTTAAGTGTCACACTTTCATTTTCAACCATTTTTAGGGACTTCACTAAGTCCTCATTCTTCTTCCTCTCAACTTCTAGGAGCTTCTCAAGTTCAAGCACCCTTTGCTTCTCTTGAACAAGCATTTCTTCTTGTTTCTCAAGAAGCTCCTCTTGCCTCTCATTGTTCTCCTTTTCCTGCTCAATAATGTCCAACAAATCAAACATGTTAGGAATTTGAGAACTAGCATTAGTGTTTACCTTGGAGCCTTTGGCCATCATGCACTTGTGCCCGGTGTCATCTTCATCATCGGTTAAGCTTCCAAACAAGGAGGAGTTGGTCGGTGTTAGCCCTATTGCAAGTGAAGCAATCCCTCCCTTTTCTTCATCGGATTCCGACTCGGAGGAGGAAGATGATCCATCGGAGTTCCACTCTTGCCCAATGTGTGCTTCACCCCGACGGTACTTTCTATGCTTCTTGTACTTCTTGTCACCCTTCTTGTTTTGCTTGTTCTTGTAGTTTTCCTGACACTCCGCCATGAAGTGACCTTTGTCTCCACAAATGTAGCACTTGTTTTTGGCCTTTCTTGACTTGCTCTTGTCTTGATCATCCTTCTTGAAGCTTCTCTTTGACATGAGCTTGTTGAATCTTTTCACGAAGAGAGCCATCTCATCATCACTATTATCATCACTCTCCTCAACCACCTTCTTTTTCTTTTCTTGTTCGGCGTTGAGAGCCAAATCATTCTTGCTCCCACTAGCCTTTTCCTTGTCTCTAAGCAAAGCGTTGATTCTATTCCCTTGATCAATTTGCTGTTTTTGGGAAAGCACCTTTCCAATCACTTCATCGGTGGTAAAGTATCTAAAGCCATCTTTGTCCCTTATGTTGGACACTATGTTTGCATCCCATGCTTGCAATGCTTGTAGTAACCTTCTATTCACATCCAAGTCCAACACCTTCTCTCCAAGTGCTCTTCTCATGTTAACTATCCTCATCATCCTATCATGGGCTTCCCTTGGCCCTTCATCCGACCTCATAACAAAGTAGTTAAACTCTTCTCTAAGCCCTTCTAGCTTAGACTCCTTCACACTATCAATGCCCTCATGAACCAATTCAAGCTTCAACCAAATTTGATGGGCATCCTCCAATCCGGTTACCTTCTCATACTCAGCGGGACTAAGTGCGGATACTAGAGCACTAGCCGCCGCCACATTGCATCTTACATTGAACAAGTCTTGTGCGGTTGGCTTGCTTCTACATTCCCACAAGAATCCATTTTGAGTTACACTTCTCACATTTTGATGCATTGAGTCCAAATGTAGTAGCATCTTTGTTTTCCAATGATCAAAGTATTGACCATCAAAATATGGTAGTCTACCGGACCCTTGTCCAATATGCTCATCTCTTCCGTCATTGTAGGAGTATGGTGTTTTGTTGTAGCTTAATGGCAAAGCACTTGGCACATTTCCATCCTTGGCAATTCCTTTTCCACTTCCTTCTCCAAGCATCACCCTAGTGAGTTTTCATGCCTTCCTTCATCGGTTACCTTAGGTGGTGCTTCACCACTACCACTAACCGTTGCATCTTTCTCATTTGCCATCTTTAATCTTCAAGCGGTGAGGCTTCAACGAAGATACCCGCTCCGATACCAATTGAAAGTCGCCTAGAGGGGGGTGAATAGGCGATAATCCCGAAAAACACTTAATTTAACAAATTAAATACGCAAGAAAGATTTGTCCGACTCAAATGTCCGACTATAGTAGGATAAGTCCGACTATGGACTAATATCCGACTAGAGTAGGACAAATCCGACTCCCTCGTGCGGAAAGGGGAATGGGAGTCAAGATGGACAAATCCGCGGAATTAAAGCAACAAGCAACCAGCTAGTGACACTAGAAAGCTAAGGCTACAAGGGGACAAGCAAGCAAGCCACCTATGCAAGTAAATCTAGGAATTTAAGCAAGAACACCTTAGAGCTATAGCACATCTATTTGCAAGAAATAAAGAGAGACACAAAGACACACGATTTTTCACCGAAGTTCAGCTCCACCAAGAAGCCTACGTCTCCGTTGAGGAGTCCACCAAGGACCGGGTTGCTCTCAACCCTAAACCTCGTCAAGCCGCCACAAAGGCCGGCTTAAAATCCACTAAATCAAAGCTCCACGAAGGGAGGGGCAATACAAACGACCCGAGTCTCAACCACAAGCTTGGGAGCTCGCCGGGTAACACCTAACCGTCTAGGGGATGAATCCCCAAGAGTAACAAACACAACAAGTACCGGCGATGCAAAGAATCAAGTGCTCTTGAGTTGGAGATGAAGCTCAACGATCTTCTCCTCAATCTTCTCACAAATCCACCAAGGATTGGAGTGGGGAATCAAACTTGAAGAAGAGGAGAGCTTGAGTGAGTTGGGAGTAGCTTTGAGAGTGGAAGTCCTGCCAAAAGTGGACGAGGTCCACTTTTATAGCCGGGGCACTCAAAAGAGCCGTTGGCTCGGATCCGACTCGGATATATCCGAGTGAGTAGGATAAATCCGACTCGCTAGGGTTTCGAAAGAATGGATTTCGCTCCGGAGTCCGAGTCTTAAATCCGACATAACTCGGATATGTCCGAGTACCCTCGTGGAGTCGGATATATCCGACCGAGTCGGATTGTCCGACTCCTAGGGTTTCAAGAAGTTGGGTTTCGCTCGGAGTCCGACTCTCGTCCGACCGAGTCGGATATGTCCGAGTATATGTGGAATTTCTTTGGCCAGCTCTCCGGAGTCCGAGTCCAATATCCGAGTGAGTCGGATATGTCCGACTCCAAATGATATTTTGTGTTTGGAATGAGTTTTGAGCACTTTCATTTTTCACACTTCATACTTGTGTGTCCCTCTTGATAGTACGGTGTTTCCTATACTCAAGACATAAATAAAAGGCTTCATAGCTTGATCTTGAGCATGAGTGATCCATTTTTCAAATCTTGCACGTATGAGCGAGTATGACCACTTCCTTTTTGTGTTTCTTTGCTCTCAATTGAATTTTAGTTATGCACTCGCGTACAAGCTCATTTAGAATATTAGTCCTTTTTAATTGTATTGACGTCAATCACTCAAAACCATAATTAGGGGCCTAGATGCACTTTCACC